>JAODAL010014389.1:0-87657 GCA_025379985.1 Phyllomedusa bahiana | reverse complement strand
TCCTCTTAGGTATGTGTACAATCTATAGCAGACATCAACACTTTTCTCCCTCACTAGCTCAAGAACATCTAACAATTTGAGATGGAGACAGGAGAAGGAAAATTGCCAAAGCATTTGTTACAAATGGCAGGAATTTTCCTGCTCTTTTGTCTTCTCCTTTATGTCTCGTGAGGCAGTTCCAAGGCAACCATCGTAAAAAACTTTCAGGGCAAGTCAATTTACCAGGTAACACACTTTTGAACTCACTAGAAAGGATTAGATAAATGTCAGCTTCTCTACAAAGCTTTTAGGGTTAGGTAACCTGGTGTGAATTATAGTGCTTGTTCTGAGAGATTGTTCTGTTTTGAGAGTTTATCTAGTAATCTGCTAAATTTGTGTATTAAGTTCTGAGCTCTAGATTGCTTCTTGTCTAGTATAGCCTTGATCTGTTTTTTGTACCCCTTGAGAATCTCAATTTTTGTGTTTGCCTAGTGTCCTGCGGTGCCATGCTTAGGGAGTTTAGAGCTGCTTTTTGTGTCAGGGTACATTGAAGTTTAACAAGATCTTTAGGGTTTAATATAATAGGGTCATAGAGGTCTAGGTGTCAGATATCATAGAAAGGTTTAGGGGAAGATTCAGGAACAGTTAGCTCTTGGGGTCAGTTATCCTAATTTATTATTGTCCTGCCTACAGGTTGAACTAACTCAACTTATCTTTCCTCTTAAGACTCCCTAGCTTCCTCTCTCTCGCCCCCGTTCCTTTTAACTGCACCTCCCCCCCCCACTCAGCATCACCAGCAGCCAGCGCGAGTTACTGTATCGTCTCAGTACTTAATTGATATTTTCTAAAAATGTATCCGCAGTTAGCAACTTCATAACAGTAAAATAAAAGTGATGGTTGCCTGTGTTAATCAGTCCTATTAAAACTGGAGAGCAGCTCTAGGATACAATCTTATTTTCATTACAGAAGGGGGATTAGGACGGATATTATTATAAGCCTATAAAAGAGCACAGAGAGAAGCTGATGAAATTACAGTCTTGTTAGCCAGAAACACGGAAAATAGGAGAATGCTATCCAGTGGAAAATAGGAGAATGCTATCCAGTGGAGCGGGGCTTCTGCCGCTAACAAGCAAAGCTTTTTCCCCATCACTGGCCCTAATTAAGCCATCGAATGTTCTCTATGGGCAAAACTGTGTAAAATAAGGTGTGCATGGGAGTAAGGAGGGGAGGTTAACCTCTTCCAGCCAAGATTGACACTACTTTTATTTGGTTCTTAGAGTTCGAGACTAATGGGCACCTAATTAGTGGATATAACTCTATTTGGTACCTTAGATCCTTTGGTTGTTCACATTAGCACAAGTATACTACTCCTTATCAAGCTACTATCAGATATATCTGCATTTTAGCTCTGGGACCAGCTATATATAGTAAATTTGGTTACTCTTGGCCAGTTCTCGTCATGTCTGACCTTTGAATACTCTAGGCCAGTTCTCGCCATGTCTCACCCTTGGATACTCTGTAGGCCAGTTCTCGCCATGTCCGACCATTGGATACTCTGTAGGCCAGTTCTCGCCCTGTCCGACCACTGGATACTCTTGTAGGGCCAGTTTCTGCCATGTCCGACCACTGGATTTCTCTGTAGGCCCGTTTCTGCCATGTCCGACCACTGGTACTCTGTAGGCCCGTTTCTCGCCACTTCCATCCACCCTTGGTTAGTCTGGTTAGGCCATTTCTCGCCCCTTGTCCGACCGACCCTTGGATTCTCTGTAGGCCATGTTCTCGCCATGTTCCACCATTGGATACTCTGTAGGCCATTCTCGAAACCAGTCCGACCATTGGATACTTTGTAGGCCTGTCCTCGCCATGTCCGACCATTGGATACTCTGTAGGCCAGTCCTCGCCATGTCCGACCATTGGATACTCCGTGGGCCAGTTCTATTGGATACTCTGTAGGCCAACTAGCAATGACCGACCCTTGGATACTCTGTAGGCCAGTTCTCGCCATGTCCGACCATTGGATACTCTGTAGGCCAGTTCTCGCCATGTCCGACCATTGGATACTCTGTAGGCCAGTTCTCGCCATGTCCGACCATTGGATACTCTGTAGGCCAGTTCTCGCCATGTCCGACCATTGGATACTCTGTAGGCCAGTTCTCGCCATGTCCGACCATTGGATACTCTGTAGGCCAGTTCTCGCCATGTCCGACCATTGGATACTCTGTAGGCCAGTTCTCGCCATGTCCGACCATTGGATACTCTGTAGGCCAGTTCTCGCCATGTCCGACCATTGGATACTCTGTAGGCCAGTTCTCGCCATGTCCGACCATTGGATACTCTGTAGGCCAGTTCTCGCCATGTCCAACCCTTGGATACTCTGTAGGCCAGTTCTCGCCATGTCTAACCATTGGATACTCTGTAGGACAGTTCTCGCCATGTCCGACCATTGGATACTCTGTTGGCCAGTTTCTCGCCATGTCCGCCATTGGATACTCTGGGAGGCCAGTTCTCGCCATGGGCCGACCAATTTTGGATACTCCCGTAGGCCAGTTTTCTTGCCATGTCCGACCATTGGATACTCTGTAGGCCAGTTCTCGCCATGTCCGACCATTGGATACTCTGTAGGCCAGTTCTCGCCATGTCCGACCATTGGATACTCTGTAGGCCAGTTCTCGCCATGTCCGACCATTGGATACTCTGTAGGCCAGTCCTCGCCATGTCCGACCTTTTGGGTACTCTGTAAGGCCAGTTTCCCCGCCCTGGGCCGACCATTGGATACTCTGTAGGCAGTTCTCGCCATGTCCGACCCTTTGGATACTCTGTAGGCCAGTTCTCGCCATGTCCGACCATTGGATACTCTGTAGGCCAGTCCTCGCCATGTCCGACCATTGGATACTCTGTAGGCCAGTTCTCGCCATGTCCGACCATTGGATACTCTGTAGGCCAGTTCTCGCCAGTTCTCGCCATGTCCGACCATTGGATACTCTGTAGGCTAGTTTCCCATATGCCCGACCATTGGATACTCTTTACGTCAGTTATCCCCCATGTCGACCATTGGATATTCTGTATGCCAGTTTCTTCGCCATGTCCTTACCAATTGGATCCTCTTTAGGCCAGTTCTCGCCATGTCGACCACTGGATTTCTCTGTAGGCCAGTTCTCGCCATGTCCGACCACTGGATACTCTGTAGGCCAGTTCTCGCCATGTCCGACCACTGGATACTCTGTAGGCCAGTTCTCGCCATGTCCGACCACTGGATACTCTGTAGGCCAGTTCTCGCCATGTCCGACCACTGGATACTCTGTAGCCCAGTTCTCGGCATGTCCGACCACTGGATACTCTGTAGGCCAGTTCTCGGCATGTCCGACCATTGGATACTCTGTAGGCCAGTTCTCGGCATGTCCGACCATTGGATACTCTTTAGGCCCGTTCTCGCCATGTCTGACCATTGGATACTCTGTAGGCCAGTTCTAGCCATGTCCGACCATTGGATACTCTGTAGGCCAGTTCTCGCCATGTTCGACTATTGGATACTTTGTAGGCCAGATCTTGTCATGCTTCTTTCAGTTGCTTGATGTTCATTCCCTTGTCATTCTTGATAGTCTCCAACCAACTGGTCTTTGGTCTCCCGTTTCCTTTTACCATTTAGTATAGTAGCATTTTCTCCTCTACTGAATTCACCCACATCACATGACCAAAATAGATCAGTTTCTGTCAGGTGATCCTGCCTTCCAGGTATAATTCTGCTTCTATACAGTGAAGAACATCTTTGTTGGTAATCCTAGCAGTCCATGGGAAGTCTTCTCTAGCACGATGGAACACAATGGCGGCGATCAGTATTTGGTGATGACGGAGACTTCCTTGAACTTCTATAACTAATCCCTGATTGCTATGCCTGCACGCCCCAGTGCTAATCTATGTGTGGTCTCTGCTGTCAAACCACCACTGTGATCAATGAACGATCTTAGAAAAAAAGCAAATATAATAGGGCCCTTTAACTCCAAGTACTTCCTTAAGTTTAATGTTCCGAAAATGCTAGTACATACCCTTTTCATCTCCCATCTAGACTTTTGCCCGTCTAATCCACCTCTCGCCTCACTACTTCTCTGCCTCTTCCCTTTGCCAGTCCCGTCCCTGGCTACCCATTGCCCAGCAAATTCAGTTCAGGTTACTAACCATGACCTACAAGGCTCTCGATAACCTGTCCCCCAATACACCTCTGCCTTATTCTCCAGATACCTCCCCTCACACAATCTCCACTCCTCACACGACCTTCTTCTCTGCTCTCTTCTTGTCAGCTTGTCACACAACTGTCTCCAAGACTTCTCCCGTGCTTCCCCCATGCTCTGGAGCTCACTGTCCCAACAGACCCAACTCTCCTCCACTATCACAAGTTTCACAAGTGACCTGAAAATCTCTCTCTTCAGGATAGCCTGCAATCTACAATAACCCTGATACTACTACATCATTCCACAACATGTCTGCCCCCCATCTTCAGTCCCTTTCCTCCTCCCCTGTGGATTGTAAGCCTTCACGAGCAGGATCCTCTCTTCTTCTGTACCAGTTGTTAGTCATTGAGTCCATTGGACTTTGTTTGGGCCTATTTTATGTATATTACCCCCTCAAATGTACAGCGCCCTGGAATTAATGGTGCTTTAAAATAAATAATAATAATTAATAATAATAGCTATTGTCCTACATCTTCTTCTAACTATGATTGTATTCATTATATTTGGCACCAGGTATAGTTTAGGATATTACATTCAGATATAATGATGAATGATTTGCATGAACCCCATTTCTTTTGCGAGTTGGTTTCTGGGAGACTCCGAGGAGGATCGGGAGAGTTGATAAGTATGGCCGGGTAGAATAAAGATGTGGTTTAAACATGGCCAACCAGAGGCGTAACTTGAGGTTCCTGATAAAATATAGAGCGCTTTACTAGTCATTTATAATCATGATGTCTTTTTTAGGTGGCAAATAGGCCTTTGGGGCTCTTTAGGCAACATGGTCTTGGTGCAAGTGCTACCTCAGCACCCATGTGGCTACTTTTCTTTAGTAAGTAATGTCCCATTTTTGTATGTGTTTTTTCTGTGAATTGTTAGTATAGGGACTCGCTAGACATGAGGACCGTTGACGCATATTTTTTATCTGCCCAAGAATGCTGGGGAGTGGAGGGTGTCTGTGTTTTGTGTTGGACACCTAGAAAGTGCTGGGCAGCCCGCCTAATCTAATAGTATGGGTGTCACTAATAGGTTGTAAGCCAGCATGGTGCACCACACGTATCTGTATTTATGGCACCCTTCTGTATCGCCTTATTTATATGCAATTGTAGTACCAGCAACCACCCACCTTATGCACTGAGGGTATGTGAGTGGTTGTTTTATTGGTATTTTTGCATTTGTGCAATCTCCCCATGTATTATACTGTGGCTTTTCTGCATGCTGGTGTGAACAGGTATTAAGTTAATGTGCAGTTTTTTATCATCTAATTGTTCCCCTAGCAGTGGGGTGTGTGAACTGCTGCTCAGCAATTAGCTGCACCTGTTCATTTTTCCCAGGGTTGCCTGTTACTGGGTTCAGTCTAGTCCAGCCATTGAGCTGTGAATATGGCCCAAAAATTGTAGTGTTTTTTTTAATTTTTTTTAGTAAGTAATTTCCCATTTTTGTATGTGGTTTCTGAGAGACTCCGAGAAGGATTGGGAGAGTTGGTAAGTGTGTCCGGGTAGAATAGAGATATGGTTTAAACATGGCCAACCGGAGGTGTAACTTGAGGCTCCTGATAAAATATAGAGCGCTTTACTAGTCATTTATAATCGTGATGTCTATTTATGTAGCAAATAGGCCTTTGGGGCTCTTCAGGCAACATGGTCTTGGTGCAACTGCTACCTCTGCACCCATGTGGCTAACTTGACCTTCTTTTCCTTGTGAGATGAAGTTTCATTGTGAAGTGGACGGCTGTAAAATGATAATATGACTTATAGATAAGAGAAGGAAGCACAGAGGGTCACTTCATTTTCGAGCCCTCCCAACCTCTGCATTTTGAGGTCACCGATCCCACGTTGCCTCCAGTGCAGGATTTTGGATTCTGGCCAAAGAAAAAAACCGACTCCAAATCCAATATCACAAGAAGGAAGAATGTACATAGGAAGCCTTGAAGGAAGATGATCCTTGTAGCTGTCGTTCTTGAACTTTTCATCCTTGGCGCCTCCTTAAACAAGGACCTTATGCCATGTTCCATGGCGTGTTATGCAGCTGTAATAGACTTAAAGGGGTATCCACATCACGGATAAGCTTTAAACATGAAGGCAAAGGTGCATAAAGATTATTACCAAAAACTGCTGGTCTCATTTTGCTTCCTTTCACAGTCAAAACAGTTTTCATCTCCTATGTTACTGACTACCTCTCTGTGCTCTAGCAGCAATCTGGATGGTGACATCACTTCCAACTGTGTCTTAACAGCAGCAAAGGAGCTTGTTTATCTATATTTTTGACAAACTTTAACCTTTTAAAGCCTGGTACCCTGCTGTTTAAAGCTTTCAGTTACCATTGTCTCTCTAACAGGAAAAGCTAGAATAGCAGAAAATTAAATGTCAGTCACTGCTGTAGAAACACCCACAGATTGAACAGGAAGTGGAGGCCTGAAGCTGTTGAACCACCCAGAGCCTGAACAGGAACTAGGAGCCTGAAGCTGTAGAACTTTCCCACAGCCTGATCAGGAAGTGGGAGCCTAAAGCTGTAGAAGCACCCAGAGCCTGACCAGGAAGTGGGAGCCTGAAGCTGTAGAACCGCCCACAGCCTTATCAGGAAGTGGGAGCCTAAAGCTGTAGAAGCACCCAGAGCCTGAACAGGAAGTGAAGGCCTGAAGCTGTAGAAGCACCCAGAGCCTGAACAGGAACTAGGAGCCTGAAGCTGTAGAACTTGCCCACAGCCGCGATGCTAACTAGAAGGAAAGGTGGGAGCCTAAAGCCCGATAGAAAGCCTAAGCCTAGAGCCCCCGAGCCGAAGGAAGTGGGCCTGAAGCTGTAGAAACCCAGAGCCTGACAGGAACTGGGAGCCTGAAGCTGTAGAATGCCCAACTATCAGGAAGTGGGAGCCTAAAGCTGTAGAAGCACCCAGAGCCTGAACAGGAAGTGGGAGCCTGAAGCTGTAGAACCACCCAGAGCCTGAAGAGAAAGTGTTAGCCTGAAGCTGTAGAACCACCCAGAGCCTGAACATGAAGTGGGAGCCTGAAGCTGAAGGTGAAGAGCGGGCTCTGTGAGAAAAAAAGTTGAGAACACCTCTGTACCCATGAATGGGTAGTGTTGGTTGTAGGTAACCCTTATATTTTGAATCGTGTTATAACCCTGTGGGTAATACAAGAAAGATAAGTATATAGAGAGCCAACATAGATACATAGACAATGTAACTGCTAATCCCAATGTCTGAATTGTGGAACATTTAAAGGGATTCTTTACCTAAAACATTCTGACTAGAGAGTCTATAATTCACAATTGCCCAAAGCAAACGGGTTATCACACTTGAAAATGAGCCTATACCGTACTTATCTGTGGGACAACACCAAAGAGGATTGGCTGATTTACCACATTCTCTATCCATTTAGGCTTCTGTACATGTACCAGTCTTAGCCAAAATACAACAGAAAGAAGATGACTGCACCTATTGAGGAACACAGGGATGTAGTAGAGCTGAATCTGTCATATTCGCTATCTGGGGGCTCCATTTATAACATAGTAGTCTTTTGGTGTTCCCAAGGAGGAAATAACATTCTCGGCTCTGCTACATCTGACAAGCTCAGCTCTACCTCAACTAACAAGATCTTTCCATTAGAAACATAAAATTTTGGCAAATTTTGGAGAAGATTCTGATAAATAAATTTCCCCCCATTATAAGGAGATGTCCTTACTACCATTACCCTCGTTCTTCAATTACGCATAAGATTTATAGTAGAGTTGTCTCGGCTTAAGTCCATGCTCCAATTTCGACAGGAATCATTGCAGATTGTTTATGTAGCATCTAGCTATGAAATGTCCCCAGCTTATTTATTGCCAAGCTGATTTAGGTGTAAAGTGCTTAATCTTCGTTCACACCTGACTCCTCACCTCTCTGCAAATGTATTCCTGGGCGCCTTACACGCTGGCGAGGAATGTAACGCCGCGCTGCTCTTATTTATACATTTGGCTGTCAGGTTTACAGCTCACGGTTTGGGATTACAGCTCTCTTGCAAATTTTGGGTATAGTTTGGGCTTGCATTTTTAAAGGGGTGCTTATGGGGTTTCCCTTCAAAAATGATCATGGGATAAAAGCTTTTTTATTTCTTTACAAAAAGGAACAAAAGGATTGACTGTTGCAAAAACACAGAGTGGCACGCTAGGCTTGATGGTTGCAAGACCTTGAACCTTGCTAAACTCAAACCTATGGTTCTTAAGGGGGCAACTAGAATTCATAGGGCCCCACAGCAAAATAAGATGGGCCCCACCACCCACAACCTGATGGTTGCAAGACCTTGAACCTTGCTAAACTCAAACCTATGGTTCTTAAAGGGGTTTTGCCACGGTGTAATGTTGACGTGGAATCCTCCAAAATGGGTAATCACTTTTCTAAATATATGCGATTACAAAAAGTGAAGCCTGTGAGAGCTACAGCCTGACTAAGATGCCCTTAGTTACTTAAAAGTTTACAGTAGACACGACCAGGAGCTAACAGGGAGCAGATCTGGCCGCGCTTGCGTGTTTGCACTTCTTATCTGATGACAGGGAACATGAAGGAGCTTGCAAGGGACTGGGGAAAAGTGCAGTGTATGAGTCTGTCTGCTGTATAGAGAATCCACTGTTGTAATGTTATTATTGGAGTAAACTTTTGAGACGCTCCCTTATTCCTCGCTCTCTGCTTAGCCCCTCCCTCTCACCCCTGCAGCGTTCATGACACAGCATGCTTTGTTTATATTCTCCCCTGAGCTGATAAAGAGGTAAGGAACTCACTTCGTGGCAAAATCCCTTTAAGAGGGCAACTAGAATTCATAGGGCCCCACGACAAAATAAGATGGGCCCCACCACCTAATGACAATGAACTAAAACAGCAGAATAGATAGCAATAATTAAAGGTATAAATAACAGAGCCATGTATCAAAGGACTCACACAGTAGAGCTGGAGAGTAGAGAATGCCACCAACATCTTGTTCCCAACAAAAAGGAACAATGTTCTTGTATCTGAATGGGCCTCTAAACCTCTGGGCCCCATAGTAGTTGCTATGGCTGCTATGGCTATGGTTGCACCCATGGGTTGTCCAGTTCCTATAAAAAACAGTAAGCTTCAAGTGGCCAAATAAAAAAGAAAAAACTATGCTCCCCTCCTGATCTCCCATTCGAGCACTGTCTCCCCGGTCTATAATTTTTACTTTCTTCTTCTTCTGGATGGTAACGTCATTGCTACAGTCACTGTGGTCCTGTGCCACCATTGAGAAGTGAACAGTTCCCAACGGTGATGTCATTGAGTGGCACGTGACAGCCAATCATTGGCTGCACTAGTAATGGCCCTGCCCAGAAGAAGACCAGGGAGACCCAGTACTGGAACGGAGGAGCAGAGAAAGGTGAGTATAGGCTTTTTTTTTTATTTGTTTCATAGCAGTTTACTATGTATTTATTTTTTACAGGAACTGGACAACCCCTTTACACTGTCATCACTGGGGTTGCACCTACTCTATATTGAATGGCTTTTTCCCATTCTTCAGTCCTGTTTTGCGCCTCTGAGATGCTTAGCATGTGTCATGGCTCGTGCCACGGTCTGTGTCCCAGTCTGCAGATGAGCCCGTGCTACGCTTGCCCAGGTTGTTACTAACCTCTACTCCATTCCCCGCCAGCGTCCACTAGGGGGCATGCATGCTGCACCTTTGAATTTAAAGGGCCAGCACGCTACCCAACTTTCCTGGAGCCAATGGCATTTTGCCAGGGGCTTTATCAGGACATCTCCCTTTGCCTCTTTGATAGTTGTTGGTGTTTTTGACCTGTGTTTTCTGTTGTGCAGTCCATGCTCACTATATTTTTCCTGGTTTTGACCCTTTTATGGGCATTTGTTTGCCTGCCGCTTGCTCTGACCTCTCTGACTGTGACCCGGTTACGTCTCTGTCTACCGCCAGCCTTGACCCTATTGCAAAAGACAATTGATTTTCATTTTCAAACCTATGATGTAACATTGAAAGATGGATCCTGATTGGTTGCTACAGGCAACATGGCCTTATCCTCTGACATGTTGGGGGTGTAATGTGATGTCCATAGAGGATGAAGTCCGCAGCACAGGGAAGTTATACTGTGCACTTAGCACAATTGGAAATAGTAATTTCCCAGCAGTCGTGGGTAATTGAATATGGAGATGTATACTGTAAAGAAAAAAAGCGGTGAAGGGCTGACAAGCCTCCATCCCCTACATTTCCTCCTTCTACACAGCTGCACGGCACCCATTACAGGACCCTTACTGAGGAATGGGTGCCACTTCTGAAGGGAGTGTGAAAATGGGGTGACAAGTGAAGGGCGTAAGAAACTGTGTAAAACCCTCCTTAAAGGGGTTGTCTCATCTCATAATTTCATAAGATGCATGAATGAAATAATGCTGCTTGCTCTGTCACTTCCTGGTCAAGCTGTCTGTAATTAGCATATGAGCTCTGTGTATTCAGACTTCTCTGTGTATCAGTCTAGATTAGCTAAATTACCTTACTAGACATACAAACTAGGGGCTTTAAATGCAGTGTTTAATTGAAGTAACTTCAAGGATTATTATATGCATATGCTGTAAATCTTCTGGACCCAATGGTCCTGATACAGTCTATCATTGCAATAGTAATGTAAATATGGGCAATACTTAGCTGTAACCCGGCTTAAGAAATTTTAGGTTTCCAGTTAGAGCCGACACAGCGAGCTTCGGAACACACCGGTTCCTTCATCAGGCCATAGGGTCCAGAAGATTTACAGCATATGCATATAATAATCCTTGAAGTAACTTCAATTAAACACTGCATTTAAAGCCTCTAGTTTGTATGTCTAGTGAGCTGAAGAGGGTGGAGATTCCCTGACTAAAGGCAAGGTCTGGGCAGTACTAAATGTATTGCGGTATTTAGTGGCCAATAAATTGTGTGGACTGTAGCTAAATTACCTTCTCTGAGGTCTGGAGAAGCTTCTGAGTGGTAAACAGTAGAGTAATTAGTCTTTTGTCTGAAAGATCAGATAACACACATGCTCTCACACTGTGGGCCAGGACCTGTGTGATGATGTCACTTCCTGCTATCAGATAGAACAAACAGCAGGGGGGCGATGTACACAAGTCGGTCACTTGGGGAACCAGATTGAGCACAGAAGGTGATAAAATCATTTGTAGTTCCTTAATAAAAAAAGATGAACAAAGCAATATATTTGGAAAACGTCTTCATTTAGTGTTCCCTACATTTTGAAAGCTATTCAAAACAACCCCTTTAAAGGAAACCTGTCAGATACTTTATGCTGCCCGAACAACAGGACGCATGAAATAGCTGAATGATACCCGGTCCCAACCATATGGCTTTTACTCTGAAATGTTGCGGTGTTTCAGTGTAAAACACTGGGGAAAGTTAGATTGGGTAAGGGAGATCCGTCTGAGCCTGGAGAAGGCGCACGACGTTCTCATCTTTCTCAGTGGCTTTGGCTTCTCCAGGCTCGGACAGGCCCACAAGAAAGTAGGTGAAGCCCATGCTGGATCCCTGGTGATGGTGGCCTCCGAGCATGGCAGGCCTGGAGCTGTTTTTCAGGAAGATAGACAGAGAAAGAGAGGCAGAAAGCAAAAGGCAGGATGCAGGAGTCATGTGCAGTAACTTCAGAGTCTGCCCAAAATATTCACTCCACTGGGCAGCTCCAAGAATGAACTCCACTTCTGAGCCCCAAGAATGAACGTTACTTGTGAGTGCTGAGAATCAACTCCACTGGTGGCCCACAAGAATCAACTCCACTGGTGGCCCACAAGAATCAACTCCACTGGTGGCCCACAAGAATCAACTCCACTGGTAGTCACCAAGAATCAACTCCACTGGTAGTTACCAAGAATCAACTTCATTGGTAGTTACCAAGAATCAACTTCATTGGTAGTTACCAAGAATCAACTTCACTGGTGGGCCTCAAGAATCAACTCCACTGGTGGGCCTCAAGAATCAACTCCACTGGTGGCCTCAAGAATCAACTCCACTGGTGGGCTCAAGAATCAACTCCACTGGTGGGCCTCAAGAATCAACTCCACTGGTGGGCCTCAAGAATCAACTCCACTGGTGGCCCCCAAAAATCAACTCCACTGGTGGGCCCCCAAAATCAACTCCACTGGTGGGCTCCAAAAATCAACCCCACTGGTGGGCCCCAAAAATCAACTCCACTGGTGGCCCGAAGAATCAGCTCCACTGGTGGGTCCCAAGGATTAGCTCCACTGGTGGGCCCCAAGGATTAGCTCCACTGGTGGGCCCCAAGGATCAGCTCCACTGGTGGGCCCCAAGAATCAGCTCCACTGGTGGGCCCCAAGAATCAGCTCCACTGGTGGGCCCCAAGAATCAGCTCCACTGGTGGGCCCAAGAATCAGCTCCACTGGTGGGCCCCAAGAATTAGCTCCATTGGTGGGCCCCAAGAATCGGCTCCACTGGTGGGCCCAAGACTCAGCTCCCCTGCTGGGCCCCAAGAATCAACTTATGGATGGGCCCCAACAATCAACTCCACTGGTGGCCCCAAGAATCATCTCCACTGGTGGGTCCCAAGAATCAACTCCACTGGTGGGCCCCAAGAATCAACTCCACTGGTGGGTCCCAAGAATCTACTCCACTGGTGGGTCCCAAGAATCGACTCCACTGGTGGGCCTCAAGAATCGACTCCACTGGTGGGCCCCAAGAATCGACTCCACTGGTGGCCCCCAAGAATCAACTCCACTGGTGGCCCCAAGAATCAACTCCACTGGTGAGTCCCTAAGAATCAGCTTCACTGGTGGGCCCCAAGAATCAACTTCACTGGTGGGCCCAAGAATCAACTCCACTGGTGGGCCCAAGAATCAACTCCACTGGTGGGCTGCAAGATAAATGGCTTTTAAGCATTGCCAGATGCAGCTCCGGTTAGCTGCCTGCAGGACCATTCATTTGAGGAGCCCGGTAATGCTTCCTATGTGTCATCCTCTGCAATCTGAAGACTCGTCTATCCTGCAGCTGGTAACAGACGTCTCAGTGCTACGTGATGTATTGTCACCCACCATGGAATTTTACGGGAGTGAAGGAGAATACAAATGGAACATCTGGGGAGCTGGGAGAACCCGATGTGAAGATGCTAATTACTGCAGCCTGCTATCTTGGGCCAAAGGTTTTACAAATGATGGTGTCACATCACCCTGAGAGAGAGAAGTGGCTCATTTACTCTGGTATTGCTTTTCTGCGCTGCAGGAAAATGGGCTTTTTGCTTCATGTAAAAATAATATGATGGCTTTGAAGGGTGACATTCCATAGTGGAGGCCAAGGTGTCTGTGATGGGTTCTTCTAAGGAATAGGGTCCATTTCATAACTGTGTTTCTATTCTATAAGTGATGTGAACCTATGCAGGTCTTTCGCTTTCACATTAACAAATGGGGGAGGTGGTGACCTGAGGGGCCACAAGTCTCTTGTTATATAAAACTATCCTAAAAGGGGGCCTCCTTTTGCTCTTGCTTTTGGGTCCAGTCTGCTCTATGGTCAAAGCCATCTATTGGGCACACTAGGCAATTGCCCAGGAGCCTCACAAGCATAGGGGCCCAAAGGTGGTGAATGTATAGACATATGCCCTAGATCTCTGGGTCAGTGCTGATTATTTAACTTTTGTGTGTTCTTAGGACCAGCAAACAGTTAAAAACCATGGTGGAGCAGGGAGCCATCAACACTTTGCCCTGCCATTAAGTCTTGTAGGCCGCAGGCTGCCTACAAGATGTCACTAGGTGTCCCAATGTAGGTAGCAGGATAATATGGGTCTACTTAGGGGTTGTTAGAGGCATGGCCTCATGTGGTGTGATGTTTCGGGGTGACTAGAGTTATGGCTAGTGTGATGACTTGTATTTTGGCCGGTCTAACTGCACTGTTATGCCCAGGAGCTCCTAATGCTGTTAAGATGGCCCTGTCTATGGGTCATTTATAAGCGACTGATGTACTTGGTGGTAGATACATTGATATTTCGGTTAACCAATTGTGGGACTGTAAATTCTTAGGCATTTACAGAGCAGGAGGGATTGCCTAGGAAAATCAGAATTCTGCAAAGTGGTGGTACAGGGACCCAACTATTTGCATTATGTGTTGCCCTAACTTACTCAATCGTTTCTCAGACCAGATGGGTTCATCTGGAGAGAGAAAAAAAAAAAGAGGATCTGGTGCCAAAATGGCCCCCTACCAAGCCAGAACTTCAGAACCAGAGGTTGCTTACTTATTTTGCAAGCTCCACATATTTCCCCAAGCCAAAAATGTAACAACAGCTGCCTGCAGATGAACTAAACTGGCTTGGCTTGAACCCTTTTTACATTGCAAGGCTCAGTGAGTCACATAAGAATTGAGGATTGCTACATCCAGTAGATGGCACTGGAGAGTTAAGCTCTTTTCCCATAAGCCTTTGTTATATGCAAATACCCAGTGAGGTGTAAAAGGCGATTAAATCCTCACACACCAACATGACGCTTCTATCCAATGAGATACATTACCCCTTCTATGGATATTAGAAATCACCAATTAATCTGTTTAGGTACTGATCTGCTTCAGGTGAGCTGACTTGACAAAGGGGGCAGATTTATGTTCTCATATCCAATGACCACCTTAGATGTACATATTAGAGAAAAGTTCACTGTGTGTCAAGAATTAAAGGAGCTTTCTCACCATGCTTTTTCACAGAGACACAGGCATCTTCAGACTCACACTTCCTGATCTTGCTGTGGGTGGTTTTACAGCAGTGATTGTCATATCAACTCTGCTATTCCTACTGTATATATTCCTGTCACAGCGAGATAACTGCTGGAGGTTTGTAAATAGCAGTGTACGAGGCTACATTGCTCTAAGGGCTTAAACTTGTCATTAACTTAGATAAACAAGCTCCTGTTCTAGAGATAAGACTCATTAGGGATTGACTCACCATGGTGAGATGGCAGCTTGGAGCAATCAGATAGGAGATAGGGCAGAAAGAGGTGGTTGGTAACCAAGAAAAACTTGTGTACACTAGCAGTAGGTTAAATCTTCTTTATCTCCTGCACAAAGCAAAATCATTACAGTAATGTATTTGGTGATAGTCTTCATTTACCTTTCCCTACATGTTAAAAGCTAATCAGTGTGGTAAGAAAACCCCTTTAATGACACCTGACAGATGATGTTGGGGGAAAAAAAGATATGTCGAGTTGAGTTTTAACATCTGTTGGTCTTGTTTTCCCTCAAGACAGGTTTCCGCTAGAGTTGTCTGGATGTGGCTTTCTCTTTCATCCCACTGAAAACAGATGCACCCTTGACTGAGCCGAGTGTCATAGATTTGTCCACTCCGTAGACTAGCAAATTGGTTGAATGTGCTAAATAGGCAAGAGGGCGGATCTAGGTTCTCATGTCTTATGGCCACCTTAAAGGACCCTATACACCTCGAAGAAAAGTTGAATGTGTGTCATGGCCTAGTAACACCTGACAGATGACGTTGGAGGAAACAAGGTAGGTCATGTTGAGCATTAATGCTCCATTGTCTTGTTCTCCTAGAGCAGGGATCTGCAACATTGGCTCTCCAACTGTTGGGAAACTACATCTCCCATCATGCCCACTGATATAGATTATATAAATGCATGATGGGAGTTGTAGTTTCCCAACAGCTCGAGAGCCGACGTCGCAGACCCCTGTCCTAGAGGATAAGTTTCCGCTAGAGGCGTCTGGATGTGGTTTACTCCTCTATTAAAAAAAGAGACAAACCCTTAACCTTGCTGAGTGTGCATGTGTCCAGCGGGGTCAGGAAATATATTTTGTGTTCAGATATTGATGGTTCATAGGCAATGTAAGACTCCTTTAACCACTTAACGACCGCGCACCGTCTTTTGGCGTCAGCTGGTGCGGGTCGTTCATCTGCAGCGACGTCTTTTGGCGTCACTGCAGGCTTCAGGGTTTGCGGCGCCCGGCACCGCAGCTTCGCTTGGATCGGGGCTGTACTACACAGCCCCGATCCCAGAGCATCCCCTGCAAGCATCGGGTAGTGGGAAAACCTCCGCAACCTGGTGCTTTAACCCTTTTATTGCGGCAGTGTGTTACCGCAGCGCAATCAAAGGGTTTCCCTGCTCTGTCGGGTGATCAGAACACCCGGTCACCCGACAGAGCTCGGGAAACGGCTGCACAGTCAGCCCTGGGGACCTAGAGTGTCCCCAGGGGTGTCTGTGTAACAAGCCAGTGACCAGGACACACTGTGTGCTGTCCTGATCACTGCCTGTGTCAGACTGACACAAATTATAATGTATTAGCATATTCAATATGCTAATACATTACTAAGTGTTAAAAAAAATAAAAAAATGTAACACAGTTCTCCCTTTAGGGGATTAAAAAAAAAAAAAAAGTAAAAAACAAAAAAAGTGTAAAAAAAAATAATAAAAAAAAAATAAAAATAAATATTTAATAAAATATAATTGCGCATACATTACACACAAAAAAAACCTACGCATATTAGGTATCCACACGACCGTAATAACCTATAGAATTAATCTAACAAGTTATTAAGTTTGAAATGTGAATGGTGTAAAAAAAAAAAATTTAAAAAAAAAAATTAAAAAAAAATTAAAAAACAAATTCTGCAATTATTTATAAGTGAACTTAAACTATTCCCCCATAAAGTACAACTTGTCCCGAATAAAACGAGGCCTCATCCAACTGCGTCATTGAAAAAATAAAAAAGTTACAACTGTTGAAACGCAAGGAGGCAAAAACTAAAAAAATGTTCTGGTCATTAACTACTTCTCAGGCGTTCGGCTTAAGGGGTTAAGAAGGGTGTTGGAGTACACGCTAAGCGATTTCCACAGATGATGTTTGCATCAGTAGAGTTTTATTCAAAGCCAATGGACGATTCTCAGAATGAACTGTGAATTCTCATTCGTGTTATGTTATGAAGTGCCGTCACCTTCCACAGGGCTGACGTGTTATCTTCTGAGGAAAGCTTATTCTCAAGGAAAATCAGCTATGGATCTAACTATAGATGCAAACCCAATGTCATTGAAATGATATGGTTCCATTACCAGTGTGTAGCCAATGAATGCCACTATGCTTGGCTTAGCTGACCCCATGAAAAGTGTTAAGATAGTAAGACCCCCTTCTCTTAAGTAAAGCATGCTGCACCAAAACACTTAGGGTTCACACGGCTTAAATTGGCGCATATTTCGTCACGCATTTCGCCGTGTATTGCTTTTTATACGCGGCGAGATGCACGCCGCAATTACGGTAATCCAGAGCTCTCATAGTGAGCTATGGATTACGCGTCGTCCCCCCTGCACGTACAATACGATCGTATTGTACGCGCAGGGGGGAGAATTGACATGTCAATTGTTAGTGGTGAATATGCGCCGCTGACAATGCATGTCAATGGGGCCGGCTGGGTGCCGCCCCCTGTGCTTTCGAATTACGCATGGTTCCAAAACACATAGCGTATTGCAATAAGCCGTGTGAACATACCCCTAGAGGCATTGCCATAATCTACTCAAACCTGGTCTAATATCTGGGTTCTAAAATGGTTTCTAGGTGTTTTGTGGTGGCCTCCAGACCATCCTAAGAATTAGCTTTCAGAGTGTAATTAGACTGGAAGGCTATGTTCACACAGGCACATTTCGATACGCATTTCGCATCGTATTTGTGCTCTAATACGAGCGAGATGCGCGCCGAAATTATGGTCATCCATAGTTCTCATCGAGAACTATGGATTACGCCTCCTCTCTCCACTCGTACAATACGATCGTATTGTACGTGTGGGGAGATAAGTGACATGTCAAGTACTTGCTGCGAATACGTAATGTATGTCAATGGGGCCAGCGGGCTGCCGGCCACCCTGCGTCGCGGGAGTATGCACTATTCTGAGCGACTCACAAATCACCCGGTGTAATTGTGGCCATGCTGTACGCGCCTCAATTACGCCGTGTGAACATAGCCAAAATGTTTGACAAGTTGGACCAAAGATGCTGCCCCTCCTGCCTTTGCATGCTGCAATATTTTTATTATCTAAAAATATAAATACCGTATATACTCTACTCCGACTCTTTCAGCACATTTTTTATGCCGAAAAAGCGTCCCTCGGCTTATACTCGAGTTCTATGTATCCAAAGTACACCTCACCTCAGCTGAAAGTGCTGGAGTGTGCTTTCAGAATCTATGATAATGTCACACGGAGGGGGGGAGTCATATGACTGCTGTGTGCTTCCTGGACCTGTGATGATGTCACACGGAGGGGGGAGTCATGTGACTGCTGTGTGCTTCCAAAACCTGTGATGATGTCACACAGGGGGGAGGGTTCATTTGACTGCTGTGTGCTTCCAAAACCTGTGATGATGTCACACGGAGGGGGGAGTCATGTGACTGCTGTGTGCTTCCAGGACCTGTGATGATGTCACATGGAGGGGGGAGTCATGTGACTGCTGTGTGCTGCCTGAACCTGTGATGATGTCAGATGGACGGGAAGAGTCATGTGACTACTGCGTGCTTCCAGGACCTGTGATGATGTCACATGGAGAGGGGGGAGTCATGTGACTGCTGTGTGCTTCCAGGACCTGTGATGATGTCACACGGAGGGTGGGAGTCATATGATGTTGCTTAGTGTATGCAGAATTCTGCTGTACTGGTTGTGATCACTGCTGGATGAGCAGAAGCAGATCTGTGTATGTGTGTGTTATATGTGCCTGCAGCAGAGCTGTGTGTAATGTGCATGTAGCAGAGCTTTAGGTGTGTAATAGTACGTAGCTGAGCTGTGTGTATGCAATGTGCATGGAGCTGAGCTGTGTGTGTGTAATGTGGCTAATTACTGGGGAAAATCAATTCATACAAGGTTGCACCAGGTCCTCTAGTTGTTGCTCTTTGCTATGACTGTATGTTCTGGTTAATGAAGGGGCTTCACTTACTTGCTGCATTTCCTACCCTAGGCTTATACGCGAGTCAATAAGTTTTCCCAGGTTTTTTGGTGGTAAAATTAGGTGCCTCAGCTTATATTCGAGTCGGCTTATGCTCGAGTATATACGCTATATTTCCTTCCTTTGAATACTGTTTTATATGTCTTCTATGTGGAATCTGTCCAATATGTATTTACATTGACTGTCTTTTTTATCTATAAACGTGTGCCTCTCATTGTTTTCTGACCCTGACAACAGAGTACAAAAACCTCCAAAACACACTGTCACTATATATATATATATATATTAATATATATATATATATATATATATATATATATATATATATATATATATATATATATATATATATTATTTTATTTTTTTTCGGAAGCTTGGTCCGTTTTAAATTTTTTCTGTTTGGTCGCAAAAAATGTTGGATGTTTGACAAACATCGTAAGAATACTCGTCTGGATCATTGCCCCATGGAAAGAGCTCTGCAATCAGCAGCTGAATGAGCACATTTTTGTCAGGTGATGGCATTTTTTATGCAGTAGTTAAAATCCAGGTTTGTCGGCAGCAACAGCAACAGTATAAACAGCAGATGTGCTGCTGTCACTAATGAAAGTTATGAATGATCTTTTGTAGAAATGCTCACCTCCGCAATCAATGGTCAGTGTGAAGCCTTAGGGTATGTTCACATGACGTATTGGGGCATGTACTGTACGCGCCGCAATACGCCGGGTGTTTTAGAAGTACGCGCTGATCAGGCGTACTTCTAAAGCACGGGGGACCGGCCCCCACACAGCCCCATTCACTTTTATTGTCATCGGCGTATTGGCGCCATGAAGAACTGACATGTCACTTCTCTCCCATGGCATACAATATGGTATTATACGCAGGCGAGACGAGGCGTAATTCATAGTTCTCTATGAGAGCTATGAAATACCGTAATTGCGGCGCGCATTTTGCCCATAATAAAGCGCGAATACGCGGCAAAACGCGTGCTGCAATTACGGCGTATGAACATACCCCAAGGGTATGTTTACATGGATCCGTTTTTGATCCAAGGAACGCATTCAAAAGCACTGCATAAAACGCATCCAACAAGAAGGTGTTTTTGGATGCGTTTTGGCTGCACACCCTATAGTTTTAAATAGGGCATCTGCTGCATCAAACAGATCAAGAATTGTCATCTCAATTCTTTGAACGGATCCGAAAAACGCAGCAGAAAGAGGCATGTAAAACATCTGAACGTCGATGCATGTTTTACATTAAAAGCTATGTAAATCACACTGCACATTGTTGGATGCATGTTTAGGTCCATTTAGGGTCCGAAAAAGATCCAAACAGGCATCTAAAAACTGATCCAAAAACGCTGTGTGAACATCCCCTTATCAAACGCCGATCAACTGTGGTTGATTGGTGCTGAAAGTAGTCTACTTTTACAGTCCATGTATGACTCCAGGCAACATCTTTATGTAGATATGTCAGCATGTCAGTAGGCTTGGCAAAATTCCCTCACCTCTAACCATGCACACAAGTGATCTGACCATACATGTTTATGTAAAGATTTCTGGAGCCACCATAGCTTTCTCCAAAAATTACAAAAATCACAGAAAGAAACACAAATATCCAGAAATATAAATCCCCCAAACTAATACAAAACCATCACGTAAGCCTAGAAATAAGACAAGGATGGGTAAATCAATCAGTAGCCATGTCTAATCATACATCCCCAGGAGCAGCTTATGCCTATCGTACATCCCCAGGAGCAGGTTATGCCAGTCATACATCCCCAGGAGCACCTTATGCCTATCGTACATCCCCAGGAGCACCTTATGCCTATCGTACGTCTCAAGGAGCACCTTATGCCTATCATACATCCCCAGGAGCACCTTATGCCTATCGTACGTCCCCAGGAGCACCTTATGCCTATCGTACGTTCCCAGGAGCACCTTATGCCTATCATACATCCCCAGGAGCACCTTATGCCTATCGTACGTCTCAAGGAGCACCTTATGCCTATCATACATCCCCAGGAGCACCTTATGCCTATCATACATCCCCAGGAGCACCTTATGCCTATCGTACGTCCCCAGGAGCACCTTATGCCTATGGTACGTCTCCAGGAGCACCTTATGCCTATCGTACGTCCCCACGAGCACCTTATGCCTATCGTACGTCCCCAGGAGCACCTTATGCCTATCGTACGTCCCCAGGAGCAGGTTATGCCGGTCATACATCCCCAGGAGCACCTTATGCCTATCATACATCCCCAGGAGCACCTTATGCCGCTCGTACTTCCCCAGGAGCACCTTATGCCTATCGTACGTCCCCAGGAGCACCTTATGCCTATCGTACGTCCCCAGGAGCACCTTATGCCTTTCGTACGTCCCCAGGAGCACCTTATGCCTATCGTACCTCCCCAGGAGCACCTTATGCCTATCGTACGTCCCCAGGAGCACCTTATGCCTATCGTACGTCCCCAGGAGCACATTATGCCTTTCGTACCTCCCCAGGAGCAACTTATGCCTATCGTACATCCCCAGGAGCACCTTATGCCTATCATACATCCCCAGGAGCACCTTATGCCTATCGTACATCCCCAGGAGCACCTTATGCCTATCGTACGTCCCCAGGAGCACCTTATGCCTATTGACCAATCATTTAATTGTGGGCTTATTTAGTTAGGGCAATATTTAGGGTAGACGTAGTGTAGTATTAGGTGTCATGCATACATTCTTTACAACCATCTTTCAGGACATTTGGGGTGAAGACTCCATTATTTTTCCATGATGGACCATGGGGCTGTTATCAGCTGACTAGCCATGACTACCACTTGGATAAGAGACAGCTGCATATACCCATTCTTGTCTTATTTCTATGCTTACGTGATGATCCAATCCACATGGGTTTGTATTAGTTTTGGAGACTTTTCTATGATTTTTGTTTCCATATTTTCTTCTGTGATGGGTTCTCAAAAAATGAGTCTACAAACTAACTGGGAAAATACAAAGGTAGGAACATTCTTTAAGGAGGGCAGCAGCTTTAAGGCATGTTTTTCCAGAAGCTTAATAAGCCGTTCCATGACCAGATGGATATTAAGCTTCAGTCTTGAGGTTGTAAAATGTATGTGCACAGATGTCAAAAAAATCCAAAATATGCTCAAAATCAGTATCACACCAGCCAGAGGCGACCTGCATCTCTGCTATAGGATTTGTGGAAGGAATGAGCTCTGCACTAAATTCATTTGTTCCTGTTAGTTTCTCCATGGTTGGCTTCTGGTTCACAGGCACATCAACAACCATTTTGACAACCGATGCGTAAAAAAAAGGGCTCACCCTGGAGGGGAGGGGGGATTATCAGAATGGAAGACAGGAGTGGCGATTTTTGCCAACATTGGCTGTTTGGGAGAAAGTGAACAGATGGAGAGCTAAGGAAGCAGAAGTGAACCCTAAACATTTAGGTAGCACTTCTCTCTTAAGCTTTGGACCTTCTAGTTTTTGGTGATACTGCTTAGTTAAGGTAATATAGATGAAGCTATATGGGTGCACAGCAATCAGTCACATGGGGACCTTGGACCCTGGCCACCATAAATTCTGTGGTAATCAAGTCAAGGAGCCTAAATGACTTTCTGTGTTTGGACAGGGGATATGGCAGTTCGGACTGGGATGCCTGATGCCCGTCAGTGAAGTTGATTCTTGAAGCCAACAGTGGAGTTGATTCTTGGGACCCATCAGTGGAGATGACTCTTAGACCCACCAGTAGAGTTGATTCTGGGGCCTCCAGTGGAGTTGATTCTTGGGGCCCACCAGTGGAGCTGATTCTTGGGGCCCACCAGAGGAGTTGATTCTTAGGACCCACCAGTGGAGGTGTTTCTTGGGGCCCACCAGTGGAGGCGATTCCTCTGGCTTATCCTATAGCTACCGTACATGATTTTACATACTTCATTTGCCTCTTGCACTCTGCCTCTTGCTTTCTGCCTCTCTTTCTATGCCTTTCTCTTTGAAAAAACAGCCTCAAGCCTATCATGCCCATCGGTCCAACATGTGTAAGGGCAAACAAAGCCCAGGGGCCCACTGGGGGTTCCACCTATTCCCTGTGGGCCAGTCTGAGCCTGTATATCACTCTCAAGAGGTCCAACCATTTTGCTGCATGCAAGACAGTATGATACCATAAGAACAAGGGGGGACATGTATGAATGGGGCTGCACCAGAAGTCTGCCATCTTTTCAGCCCGACATCTAGCGCAGCCCCGTTTGCAATAGGTTTAAATTGCCCACACACCAATATCAGGCACATTACAGAGCACCCGCGGCACTTTGTAATGTGCCTAATTTTGGGGGGCATGAGGGAGGTGGGGCGCACTAGAACCGTATGAAGGTATAGAATTATAGCTTCAGTACGGCAATTCCAGGCACATCACTGCTGGAACAGGTTATCCACTTTCAAAGTGGTTTACCTGAGCCAGAATTGTCATTTCTGTGCAAGAATGCACCTGATCTATGACCCCCAGTAGAGCAGGTTCATAAATCAGGCGCATTCTACACTAATATTATATGCATAAAAATTGGCTTCTAAGATCCAAAAATCAGACATGTTGCCAAAGGTGTCTAGTTTCATGCAGTGGGTTAGTAAGACCATGGGAAAGATAATGAGTACCACATAGCGGGCAACATTTACATTTTAATGAAGAGAAGAACATGTGCAAGAAAAAGTACTGAGATGAAAAGAACCTCAGAACAGATCAATACACCAGGTCCAATATTGACTCCAATGGTGAGAAGAGGACGCCAATATTTATAACTGGTTGTTGGTAACAGGCAAGATCTTCAGTACTCCATCACAGTATTTTGGACCATTCATCATACACCAGTACACTGAATGTCAAAAGGACGCAAGCAATATGTCCTTCAAGTGCTTAGATACATCCTAGATTATTTAGGTCTCCGATAACTCATTTTGATGCCATCAGAAGCTGTTGTTGCCCCCAGGACATTGTGCCAGGACAAAGCTTTCGGTGCACTGTTGACTACTAGTGGACATGGACCTTCCAGATATCCTTTGGAAACGATTCCTGAAGTAGCCACTGTTGCTCCAGGACCTTTGCCTGTTTCTCAAGTACTCCTTGTAATTCTTGGTGAGTAAGGTATAAAGGAAAGGGTTGATGCAACTGTTGCTATACGTCAAGCATGTCGTCAGATAGTTAATGTTCCTATTGGCTTTGGGTGAAATGGGCAGAGATTCACAATACTGGAGAGGAGTTGCCAAATCCAGAAAGGCAGGAAACAGGCCCAGAATACCAGGACAATGGTAAAAATCAGGTAGAGTACCTTCTGGTTGGGCAGCCTCTTGGTTTGCTTGAAGGAAGCGGTTTGAGACACCCAATAGGTTCTGGCCAGTCTTATGTACAGGTAGCCTATAATGAGCCCCGGGCCTATGATACTTGTGCAAAACAAAACTGTGAGATAGATCTTGTAGGACATCCGACTCCACATGGGCAGACATATGCTCTTGTTGTCCTTGTGTACCAGCTTAATCATAATCATCATGGGCAATGTTATAAGAAGTGACACCAACCAGACAATGACAGCAATGCACTTTCTGTAGCTTTTAGACCTCTTGACCGTGTCTAAGGGTTTCAAAACCGCAAAGTAGCGCTCAGTGCTCATGATAGTGAGGGTAAAGATACTGGCATGCATGGTCAGAAAATCAAGACTGAACAGGATACGGCAGCCAATATCTCCAAAGTACCACTCCTGGATGAAGTAGGTGCCCACAATAAATGGGATAGTGAGAAGGTAAAGGAGGTCTGCAAGGGCCAAGTTGATAATGTAGATGTACATAGAAGCTGCGGTGCGCATGGACTGGCACATCACCACCAAGGTGTAGACATTGCCTGCTACTCCAATTACACACATAAGGGATAAGATGACCCCGATGGTGAATGTGGCTATCATGTCCTCCATGGTTCCTGAGGAAGGTGGCATGTCCCATGTAGTGTTACTAGGGCTGGTAAAGTTGGTCTTCAAGGGCATATCTGTGGTCAGGGATAACCTCCCCTGAGGCTCTTCATGGAAAGACATTTTGCTGTCTCAAGGCAGCCGGCTGATTCTTCTAGACCATTAAAGCATTTCGGAAGCGCGTGCGCTTTCAGGAGTTTCCTATAGGAAATGATTGGAAGTGTTTGGTTAGATCTAGTTTAGCAACAGAAATTACATTGGAAGATTCAGCACTAGTAGGGTTCCTCCTCAAACGGCTGAACTCTCACCTATCATATGTAGTCTAAAGAAGAAGTCACCAAAATCTGCTATGACTAACAGTAAGACCCTCTGCACTTTTGTATGTAGCTACCAAAAATATGACTGCTCCGCACTACGTCTCACTGCTCATGTGAATGACTTCGGCTTGGCGATGTGTCGCTTGACTACATATAGACAAGGAACAGCTGCAGAACATTACAGACAATAAGACTGCACTGTCTACCTTCTTAGACTGACTCCAGCTTTGAGGATGATGCTACCTCCACCGTCAAGACTGTATTCCTCGGATGAGACTACATAGCTCAACCGATCTGCATTAAATCAGCCTGCAGGCATAGAGGTCCATTAACGAGACACCTCAAAGGTCAATGATAGCGAACAACCCTCCAGGGATCGATGAATCAAGTCAGCCATTGGATTACGCCATGTCAGTCATTTCATATCTAGCAGCAGACAAAGTTCTACACCTCAAATCCCTCAACCTTTATGTGATTGCATTACCTCGAAATCGGTCAAAACCAGTGACCTCTACTCTAGGTTCTCCAGGCTACCAACCAGTAATAAGGAACCTCATCTATAAGCCATAGACGTAACCCCTCTGGAAAAAGCATCAGTATATACTGCACCCAGTCCACAAGAACAAACATTGACTGAAATGTCTACCACAAAGATCCTGGAGTCTACAACCATGCATGGATGTACTACATCTAAACCCGCAACGCCTAAGATGATCCTCAGCCATGCAGTGAAGGTTCTCATTACCTTTCCTCTGTGAGGTCCCACAAGAACTTGTCCCCTCTCTCCACAATCTTGAGCGAATGGCTGCAGAGATCATCTTTAAAGCCCCAAGCCTCTTGAATTGTTGTCAATAAATACCTAATGATGTCACTGGAGCATCTGGAAGGGCAGACTCCTCCTTAGGAAGCGTCTGAGGAGCAGGTCTGGGGGACCATCCACTTGTGAAGCAGTCAGAAGAGAAGTGATGGATGTGCAGTGGTTACTTTTATTAATGTACTCTATGGAATCCCTCCCTCCACCACCTACTCATGGATAGGGACAGCCCAGAGCAGGAGTGCGGGCAGGCGCTGAGCAGACAGGGGTTAATATTTGCAGCAATGCTCCTAGTGAATGACAGTGGGATTGTTGGGGCCGCTGCTTCCAGATGAGGGTCCCCGTCCAGCGGAAGAGGCGCTTTTTATTTGATTTCAACCTTTCATGGGGTCAGGACTGAGCTGCAGGTAATGATCAGCCAGCTGTCTCCACACAGCGCTCTCATTGCTTCCATCCACTGCCTCTCCTGTCCTGCCTGCTTCCCTCTCTCTGTCTCCCTCTTTCACTCTCTCCATCTCACTATCCCTCTCTCCTTGTTTCCCTTATTATCTCTTCCTCTTTTCATTTCTCTCTCTCTCTTCTCCTCTATCCCTATTCCCCTCTCTCTGTCTCCCTCTTTCACTCTCTCCATCTCACTATCCCTCTCTCCTTGTTTCCCTTATTATCTCTTCCTCTTTTCATTTCTCTCTCTCTCTCTCTCTCTCTATCCCTATTCCCCTCTCTATGTCTCCCTCTTTCACTCTCTCCATCTCACTATCCCTCTCTCCTTGTTTCCCTTATTATCTCTCCCTTTTTCATTTCTCTCTCTCTCTCTCTCTCTCTCCTCTATTCCCCTCTCTCTCTCTGTCTCCCTCTTTCAATCTCTCCATCTCACTATCCCTCTCTTCTTGTTTCCCTTATTATCTATGTCTCTCCCTATCTTTCTCTTTTCACTTCTCTCTCACTATCCCTCTCTTCTTATTTCCCTTATTATCTTTCTCTTTTCATTTCTCTCTCTATCTCACTATCCCTCTATACCTATTCCCCTCTCTTATTATATTTGTCTTTCACTCACTCTCTCTTTTTATTTCTCTCAGTCTCTTCCTCTCTCTCACTATCCCTCTATCCCTATTCCCCTCTCTCATTATATTTCTGTCTCTCACTCACTATCTTTCTCTTTTTATTTCTCTCTGTCTCTTCCTCTCTCTATCTCACTCACTATCTCTCTTTCCTCCTATTTCCCTTTCTTGTTATCTCTCACATTCTGCATATCCTCTTTCTAGTATCTCTTCATCCTTCCTTTCTCCCTTGTTTTCTTCCTTCTTTCCATCCTCTGCCTTTCTAGCTTCTCTCTCCCTGTATATTTCCATTTCTTTTTCCACATCCCGTCTCCTTCACCCGACCACTCTCTCTCTCCTCCGCTATTTTCACCTCACTCTCTCCTTCCTCTGTGTTATCACCATGCTGTCTTCCGTCTCCAAAGCTCTAGTCTCGCTCTGTCTCTTAAGTCTCTTTACCTCCAGTCTCTCATTATCCGTCTCATCATGCTTCTGTGTTTCTCTCTGTCTCCCCTCAGGCTCCAGTCTTTCTCTGTCTCTTCACTGGTCTTTTACTTCTCTTTTCCTACATTATCTCTGTCCTCTGTCTCATTATGCTGCTGTCTTTCTCCCCGTCTCTGAACAGACTGTAGTCTCTCTAAATCTCTTTAGCAGTGTTTTTTGTCTCTTTTCCTCCACTCTTGCCTTCCTCTGTCTCATCTTCTCACTCTCTCATCTTCCTCTCTGATGCTGTTGTCTGTCCCTTATCTCTCTTTTTGTGCACTCTCTCTCCTTCCTCTGTCTCATCTTCTCACTCTCTCATCTTTCTCTCTGAAACTGTTCTCTATCCCTTATCTCTCTTTTTGTGCACTCTCTCTCCTGCCTCTGTCTCATCTTCTCACTCTCTCATTTTCCTTTTCTAAAACTGTTCTCTTCCCTTTTACTCCCCTTTTTGGCACTCTTCCCCCCTCCTTCCTCTGTCTCATCTTCTCCCCTCTCTCATCTTCCTTCTGACGCTGTTCTGTCCCTTAGCTCTCTTTTTGGCACTCTCCTCTTTTTTTCCTGTCTCTTTCTTCACTATCTTCACTTCCCAACTCTGGCTTTGTTTTCTTTACCTTTCTTTTTTGCATTTCTCCTTCCTTTCTCTTTCCTCACTATCTTCTCTCCAGAGACTTTCCTTTCTGTTGCATTATGTATCTCTCTTTTCTGGTACTCTCTGCTCTCTCTCTATTCCAACACTCTGTCTACTCTCCTCCTTCTCATTCTCCCACTCTTCCTCTCTCCTCCAACTTCCTTCCTTCTCTAACAGGGGCAGAGAGACATATAGATCTACAGTCCCATGCTCATATATCACCAGAAGGAACTGCTTGTTGCTATTATCCTGTTTTGCACTGTATATATCCTGAGTGTGTAACATATATTTTTCCGATCACGTAATAATACGGTAACGATAGAATGGCTACACTTTAATCACACGTTAATACAGAACTTTAGATATAGGATGTATATGTCTTGGTTCTGCTCCTTCAGGCTATAATTATAACTGATTGCTTTCTTCATTAAAGTTGTAAAATTACAGGAAAACATAGAAATTGTATCTTACATTAGTCAGCATTTATGTTCCAGTCTTGTATTTGAACTATTTGTGTGCGAGTGTCTCGTCTCAGCTGACTCAGTCTCCCCACCCTTCTGTTTCATGAGTGATGGTTCCTGGTCATCACGACTTCCACATGGTTCCCACAAGGTCATTCTTCTCCTCTTTCTGTCGCTTGTCTAAAGGTAATATTGTAACAGAACAGAACATATCATATTTAACAGAGTTTGATGTATATATTGTACAGTGCAGTATAACTTGTGGCTTGTAGTGAAGTACATTATGCTTTCCCTCTGAAGGCACCAAGACTGTTCTTTTTACATATTATGTCATTTATTTCTGTACCTTATTCTGTTTTCCAGGCGCTGATCTGCACCTTGAGGTTGCTTGGACCTGGTACTTGGCAGTGCCGCCATGTCCTGTCCTGGTAGCTGGCAGGAAGGATTCGGTTTTCTTCCTACCGCTCTCCTTCTTCCTTCCCCACACTTGTCCTAAGGTTCCACTCTAATTCACTCAACATTTTCTGTCTCTTTCCAACTGATCTTCTTCTCATTCTCTCTAATTCTATCTCTTCCGTCTCTTTGCTCCCTTAGTTTGCCTAATGTAAGCTCTTCTCTCTCTTCTTCTGTCTCTGTTCCTCACAAATCTCTTTCCCTCTCTTTGTTATCTCTCCCTCCTTTCCTGTTCTCTCTGTTTTGTCCCACTGTCCAACCTCTCCCTCTGCTCCCTTTTCTGTCTCTTCCTCATCCATTCCCTTTCATTTCCTCCTTTTCTAACTCTGTTTCTTCCCTGTGCTCTCTACTCTGCCCACTGTCAGCTCTTCTCTCCATCTTTCTCTCTGCTTCGTCTTCTGACTCTTTCTCACAATCTCCTTTCTTCTGTTATCCCTTCTTCTCTTCCTCACCTGTCTCTTCCTCTTACTCTCTTCCCGTCAGCTCTTTTGTCCAACTTCTCTCTCCCTGCTTCTTTTTCTGTCTCTTCCTCACCAATTCCCTCCTCTTATTCATCTCTCCCCTCTTCCTATCTTTCTGTTTCTTCCCTGTGCTCTCTACTCTCTCTCACCGTCAGTTTTTCATCTGTCCTTGCTTCTTCTATCTCTTCCTCACCAACCTCCTTCCTTCCCTGATGTTTCCCACTCTCTTCCTTCCCTGTGCTCTCTACTCTCTCACTCTGCTTCTTCTTCTGTCTCTTCCTCACCAAACCCCTCTCCTTCTCTTCCTTCCGCTCTTTACCTTCTCCCTCTGCTTCTTCTGTCTCTGACTCACCAATCTCATATATTCTGTCATCTTCCCCTCTCTTCCTGCTTTGTGATCTTTACTCTCTTCCTCTCCGTTCTTCGTGTTTCTTCCTCACAAATTCCCTTCCTTCTTCTTGTCATCTCTTCTTCTCTTCCTTCTGCTCTTTACTTTCTCCGTTTCTTCTGTCTCTTCCCCACCAATCTCTTACCTTTTTGTCATCTCATCCTTTCTTCCTTCGTGTACTCTCTATTCTCTCTCCTTTTTTTTGTCTCTTACTCACCAATCCCCTGACCTCTCTAGTATTTTTATCTCGTCTCCATCTCTATGTTCTTCTTCTGTCTCTTCCTTACCAATCCCCTTCCTTCTTTTTGTCATCTCTCCTTCCCTTCCTTCTGCTCTCCACTTTCTCCCTCTGCTTCTTCTGTCTCTTCCTCAATCTCTTTACTTCTATTTGTCATCTCATCCTCTCTTCCTTGCTGTACTCTCTCCTCTTTTGTCTCTTCCTCACCCATCCCCTTACCTCTCTAGTATTTTTTCTTGTCCTTCCCTGTGCTCTCCTCTCCTCACTCTCTCCTCCATCTATCTCTTCTTCTTCTGTTTCTTCCTACAACCTCTTTCTTCTTTTTGTCTTTTCTTCTTTTCCTACTGTCTTCATTCACTGCTCTCTCTCTTCCCGTATTCTCTACTCTCTCCTCTTTTGTCTCTTCCCACATTCCCTTTCTTTTTGTCATTGTTCCTTCCCTTCCTCCCTTCTGCTCTCTTCTTTCTCCCTCTGCTTCTTCTGTCTCTTCCTCTCTTCTGCTCTCTTCTTTCTCCCTCTTCTTCTTCTGTCTCTTCCTCAATCTCTTACCTTCTATTTGTCATCTCATCCTCTCTTCCTTCCTGTACTCTCTTCTCTTTTGTCTCTTCCTCACCCATCCCCTTACCTCTCTAGTATTTTTTCTTGTCTGTCCCTGTGCTCTCTCTTCCACCGTCAGCTCTCCTCTCCATCTATATCTGCTTCTTCTGTTTCTTCCTTACCAACCTCCTTTCTTCTTTTTGTCATTTTCTTCTTTTCCTACCTCTGTCTTCATTCCACGTGCTCTCTCTTCCCTGTATTCTCTCCTCTCTTCCTTCTTTTCTGTCTCTTTCTCACCATCTCCTTCCTTCTCTTTGCCTTCACTTTACCTTCCCTGTTCTCTCTAGTTTCTCCCACCGTCAGCTCTTCTATCCATCATCCCTTCTCTATCTTCCTTACCTCTCTGGTCATTTTCTTTCTTCCTCCCTTGTGTTCTCTACTCTCTTCCTTTGCTTCTTCTTCTGTCTCTTCTTCACCAATCAATTAGTTTTTTGGTAATCTTTTTCTTTCCTACCCTTTTTAGACCTTTAAATTTAAAACCCTTTTTTCAGTAGCTGTAGATCCCTCTCCAGACCCCCCCAATCTGCTTTCTTCTGTCTCATCTTAATGATATCCAAAGTAATAGCTAGAGTTCATATCCACCTTAAATATTCCACAAAAAATCAGTTCCGCCCCAGGACAGCCTTGCTATTAACCGGTGCGGAGAGTATTTTTTGTTGGGGTTTCCCCAAAATGTCCAACTTAAAACAATTTAGGATTTGTTTCATCCAATGGGGCCTTGGTTCCAGCTCTTTTTTTCCCCTAATTCCTTGTTTATGCAGATCTTAGTGGGGTGCAAAAAGGAATTTTTTAAAACCCCCACACACCTATATGGTGCTCTCCCCAAGGAGAGATATTCCCCTCTCTCATACATTATACAGTCCACGATTTCGAATGCTTTCCCTTTTCCTAAAATGGGCGCTGTGGGACTAGAACACTTACTGTCAGGATCCCCACAATCACTTCATGTTCCATACATTCTTTTGCATCTCTAGATTACACTTTGCTTTTTTAATTACCTGCAATACCCCTTCTCACCACTATGTCCTCAGCAGCTCTGCTCCATAAAACTAAATGCAACAGCGCCACCACCTGAATGAAAATTTTAAAAAACAAATGTAGCGCCCCTCCGAAGTAGTATCCAGCTCGTTTTAATCGTGGAGAACTACACAATCTTTATATTTCACAAACTCGGTGCTGCTATCCCTCTAACTCTTACTGACGGCTGAGTTGTTACAAGCAGACGTGTAAGGAAATGTAATGAGGTTCTGTTGCACTGATGGGATTGTAATGGGAGCCGGGCCGAGGGAGGAGAGTTGGTGGCGAGAGCAGCGGTAACAGGCCCTTTGGTTCTATCAGAAATTATAGACGTACAAATAACAGACCAGATAAATGGACTGACAAGATTGGGACACTTGGGAAATAACCTGCTCCGTTCATTTTCTTGTGATCGGGGAAATTGGCCGTCGGATTTTGATTGCGTTTGATGATTATATGGGAAAAATGGGGCTTGTATGGGGCTAGAAAAAAAAATCGGGCACAACCTGTGTTTACTGGCATAGTTATTAGTATTGCCCCTTTCGACCCTATTTACAGTCAAAAAAACCCAAAAATTGGTCAGCAATCCCTTTTGAAGTATATAACATATAGGTGACAACTGTGTGTCTTGTGGAATTCAAATGCAATGCATAAACTTTACAATTTCAAGAGGACCTGCTGTTCAAAAAATTATTATGTCCTCTTTGACCGTTTTTAGTGTCTATAGAGTGCTACTGATATTGTATTGTGTTTGCATAAGACCTATTTAGTTGATTGGTGTCAGGCAGCAATACTAGTTACAACCTACATTCAAGGGGGGCGCTGTTTCATACAAATTCAACTAGTGTGATACGTTATAAAGAGAAGGGGAGGAGAGGAGGATATAGCTGCAGTCAGCTTTCTCATGGCAGCATTCTTCCAAGAACAGCGCCACCCCTGGCTGTAATTGGTGTGTGGTGTTGAAATTCAGTCCTATTAATTTCACTGCAGCTAAGCCGCAATAAAAGACACAACCTGTGGACAGTGGTGGCACTGTTTCTGGAAAAGGCAGCCATGCTTTTCAAATTCTGGACAACTCGTTAGATAGGGTCATTGCTAGATTCCTAAAAAATCAGAAAAGTAATAATTTTGTACCTGTTCAGGATTGTTAGTGACCAGTGGTTATCTGGCTATTGAAGGAAATACCAACATTTCGGTGAAGACTGACACATAGGGTAATTGAAGAGATCAATATAGAGAAAGAGGGAGGGATGCCATTCTGTACAGAGGCATAACTTGAAGCTCCTGGGAGCCCCAATTGCAAAAAAGTGGTTTTGGGCCCCTTCTCCTATGTGTTATTTAAAATATGGGTGTCTTCTATGTGGAAAGGAGAGCTTTTGGGGGCCCCTCGGTGGGGGCCCGGGGGGGGTGGGAAAAGTCCTTGCCCCCCCTGTAGAAAAGCCGTGATTTGTATAAGAAGAAAATTGGGGTTTAATTTCTGTTTTTTAAAAGTTTCGTGGGGAATGGAATGCCGAATTTCAGTAAAGGACTAAACCCCTTGTAAAACCCAAAAAGCCTTTTTGGAAAAACGGGAGTAAAAAAAGGCCCTATTATGCCCCCAAGGGGTTCAATGGAAGGCTGCGTAACAACCCTACAAATATCTGATGCATTCGTGATGGGGGCGGGGGTTTGCACTTTTAAATTTGAAATATCCTAAAAAAGGGTGTGTTTTTTTTGGGAAATTAAGAGGTGAAAAGGGTCCGGGCGATTTTTTGGTATGAAAATTATTTTATAGACAATTTTTCGGGGGCGGGGGCCTTTGGGGGTTTTGTGTTTAGTAAAAAAACCCCCCCCGGGAGATGGGCTTTTCATTTTTAAGTTGCTGAGGGAGGTTTTCCCCGGAAGTTTATTTTTGACCATCATGACCCTTTTCCCAAAAAAAAACCAGTGCCCCCCCCCCTTTATAAAAAAACAGGAAGCACCCTAAAAAAACAACCCCTTTAAGTTAGAAATTTTTTTTTTTTTTTTTTTTTTTAAATCACCCTTTTCTGTCATTACATGATCTGTGGTCAGAACCCAAAGGGAACCATAAAGTAAACATGTATTAAATTTTTGCTGGTAAAAATTTTGAGTGGGTGCCCTAAGCAAAGGTTTTTGGGAAAAAACATTTATTAAAATGTGTCATTTTTTTCATTTCAATTTCTGCTTATTCCGAGTTTAAGGAGTCCAGTGGGGGGGTTTTATCAGTGTTTGGAAAGTAAACTCTACAAAAAAGGGTGCAACCCCATAATGGAGCCTACTGGACTCCTCCCCCCAAAATAGCAAATTTTAAAAAATGACTAAAATTCTTTCTAAATTTTCCAGCAAAACCATATTAAAAATTGTCGCTTATAACATGCTGCCCACAGATCAGATCGGATGTTTTATGTGGCAGGTTTCCTTTAACTCCCTAACAACTGCCCGCTGTCTTTAGACGTCGGCTGGTGCGGGTCGTTCGTCTACAGCAAAGTTTTTCCCTGCTTGATTCGGGGTTTGCGGGCCGCGCTGCGCTGGATCGGGGGCGTATACACACCCCTGCCCCAGGCATTTCCTCGAGCTCGGAGGGGGGAAAACCCTCCCCCCGGGTTTTTAACCTTTTTGATTGCCGCTTTCATACGCGCACAGTCAAAGGGTTTTCCCTGCTCTGTCGGGTGATCGGAAACACCGGTGCCCCACAGGGGCCCGGGGGGAGGCTGCACAATCAGCCCTGGGGACCTAGATTTAGACCAGGGTTTCTGTGTTAACAGCCAGTGCCGGGAGCTGTGATGCCTGTCACGCCGTGTCAGACGACACAGATTTTAATGTATTCCTTACATGAATATGCAATAAATTACAAAGTGTTGAAAAAAAAATGTAAAACGTTCCCCTTGGGGGTTTTTAAAAAAAAAAAAAAAAGCAAAAAAAAAATAAAAGGTAAAAAAATTTTAAAAAAAAATAAATAATAAAAAAAAAAAAAATATTTAATAAAAATTAGTTGTGCATATATTACAACAAAAAAAACCTACTTATTTAGTATCCAGGTGTAAAAACCTGTGAATTAATCTAAAAAAGTTTTTAAAGTTGGTATGGGAATGGGTAAAAAAAAATGTAAAAAAACAAAAAAAAAAAAAAATTCTGCAATTAGTTATAAGTGAATTTAAAAACTTTTCCCCCATAAGTAAATTGTCTAAAATAAAAACGAGGCCTCATCCAATGGGTCATTGAAAATAAAAAAAAATTAAACTGTTGAAAGCAAGGAGGCAAAAAAACTAAAAAAATGTTTGGTTATTAACTACTTTTCAGGCCTGGGGCTTAAGGGGTTAAAGGACACCTAGCTTTCCCAGACTCCTGCATAGCAAAAATACCTATTTATTGGCTGGCATGGCAGCCTTTTGATGCCACTCAGCTTTCTTAGTCTCCTTGATGACAAATTTGCCTAAGACTGCTGGAGGGAGCAGGACTTCCTAGCAGAACAGAGTATTTCAGCAGAGGAGATCAGAGACTTGTCTACTCTTGAGTCCCAATTCAGAACATGGGTATGCTATACAGGCAGACTCTGAATAACACCATGCCAAATTACATCTGTCCCCCAGTTACAACGGAGACTTATTTTGGCATGCTGGCATTGTTAGTTCCATGTTCCACAGCAGATAGTAGCTGTGGAACGACCCAAATTCCAGATTGGCACAGCAAGCAAAATGAGGTGGGAAAATTAGGTGAATTCTTCTTAACAGGGGCACAGAAGGAAAACAAATGTAAAATTTTTTTTTTAATTTTGGATTTGTGCTGGGGGATGTGTTTGAAAATTTTACAATTTAAATATAATATTTGTTCTGCTTATATTCAAATTAATTAAGAAAAAAACCTACAGTCCCTAAGTCGTAACCCAAGGACTGCCTGTATGTGTAACCCTCTTAGCTCTGCCAAAGGACATGGACCATGATGGTACAAGACCTCCTAGAAGTACCAGTCAAAGATGGGCGATGCCACCTCATGCAACATTAGGTGCCTAAAGTGCTGATGTGGTTCCGTTACATACTGGAAGACTTTGCAGTCATCATCCCTGGTGGTGTGAGGGTTAATACTTTCTCATACATTATTCTACATAGCCTGGAGTAAAAGGTCAGCCTGCTGGCCTCCCTTGCTCTTCCCGGAAGTCCTGCCCGGGTATGTTCTCCTTGGCTTGGTGCCCATCTTCCTAGCTTGGCATCCATCATAAACAGGGATCTGTGGGAGATCCCAGGAAGCTGGAGGATGATTGATGACCTATATCCATTTAGGTGTAGGATGAGAATATAAAGATGGGGCACCTACTTATATGGGCCCTCATTTGGCAGAACACGCAAGACCCTTTCCAAATCTTACTGTAGTGAGCACAGAGGTTGTAGTTGCACCTTGATCCTGTAGGTTAAAGGGGTTTTGCCACGATCTCATTTCATACCTCCTGCATCCAGCTCTTCAGCTCTAAGTGCTCAGAAGGGGGCGTGTGTGATTTGTTTGAATTGCAGATCATGTGACCCAGCAGGATGACATCACCAGACCTTTCCTCTCTCTAGTCAAAGAAAGGTCTGTTTATGTAAAGCACTGTGAGTAGTTACAATGTAGCTCAGAGGTAGAACTTTTGCCTCCAGACACAAGGGTCCTAGGTTCAAATCCCTGCAGGAACCAAACCTATGTTTTTTTCTCTCTTTATCAATGCACAAACCTGATTGATGTTTCTTTTTTTAATTTATTTGCACTGTTTGACTAATTACTAAGGAGTACAGAGGACGGGAGTAGAGTGACAGCTCCTAGAGTTTGAACACTCAGTAGCTGCCTGAGAGGAGAGGTGATGTCTGAGCATGTGTGACCAGGACTGAGGAGCTCTCAGCCCTGGTCGTATCCCCTGGAGACGAGCTGTAAACAATGGATCACTAAAGGAGCAGCTAAGACAAAAACGGTGCAAAATTTTTAATAATGATGAATGGTGAAAATGCAAGCTTCCCACGTCAATTTTACTTCGTGGCAAAACCCCTTTAAGGGGGCACAATAGGTCCCACAGTCCTATAAGAGAAGGGGGGCACATGAGCTTCATCTGCCCTCCACTGTATACAAATTTTCTCCTCCTTTTCTGTAAAGCTGTAGATAATAGTGATCATATTTCACCAATAATACTGCATACTTGTTATGGGGGACGGAGGGGTAGGTTCCGTAGAGCACCATCCCTACCTGTTCATATCAAGTTGCAGGGCTGCTTCTTAAAAGTAGCATCTCAGTCCTGGTTGGTCTTGTCCCTTTTGCTTTTGAGAAGCCATCAAAAATGTAGGTGGGAACCAAATATTAGATACCATACTGGTGGCCCAGACTCATCTTGGCTGTGGGGCCCCACTGCTTGATATATAGCCACATGAACACATACGTAATGATACACCTATGCCCTATTTAGTGACCACACTAACACTTACTGGAAATTCTGTCTCCGCATTGATTATCTCCCAGAAAGAGGAACCATGTTACGGTGAATTTAACAAGGTCTGTCGTCTTATGGTTCCAATTACCGATATGGATGTAAACTCCACGTAAATACAGAACGCATAAAAAATAAACAAAACGTGTGACTTTCCTTCGAGGATATGAAACCATATGAGCACGAACAGTGTGTCGAGGGCTTCATAGTCTCTGGAGGGAAGGTTCATCCCGCCTGGTTCGCCTACACCTGCATTGCAGTAACGTTATATAAACTGAACATGTTGGGTTTGTGTCATAGACAGTGAAGATTCATGACTTAAAGGGGTTGTCTCGCTACAAAGAATAGCTTTCAAATTGTAGGGAACACAAAATAAAGACATTTTCAATTATATTGTTACTATGTCTTTACCCCTAAGCGAGATAAAAGTGAATTTGTTGTCCTCCCGGGCTATTTCATGTTCCTCAGTAACGACCCTGTAACCATTCTCCCCCTGCTGTTTGTTCAAAGGAGATAACAGTGAGTGAATGTTAATTCACACTAGGTCTCTGCAGTGTCCTGTGCTGCCTCAGCAGTAAAAAAGCGTGATTTACTGTAAATAAACAGTAACTGTAATTAGGGCTTTTGTTTTGGGGATCTGATAAGTAGTCCTGTTGTAGTTTGAGAAGTAATCTGGATCTAATTAGCATGCTGGAAAGACAGGAGCTTGTACAAGCATGGAGCTTATGCAATTGAGTCAGTCTGAACCAGGTAGTGGACAGGGTGTATTTCTATTCATGCATCTCTGTAAACTCTGAAGGGAGACAACTCATTTCTTAGTTTGGTCGGGTAGTTTAACTCTACTCGTACTTGACATATGAAGGTCACCAGTCACTGAACTCTATGCTTACAAGGAAAATGAAGGAAAGGGAATGAAATGGAAAAAATAGAAGACATAAAAAAAGAACAGAACATGCTTAGTTTCTAACAAATATGTAATAAATTAATCTATCCTTCCACTTTCTGGTGGTGGCATCTGCCAAAATGTCCCATGATACAAGAGGTCACATAGTTATATAACTAGTACGGTTGAAAAAAAACAGGTCTGTCAAGTTCAACCAAGGGTGTGGGACATGATGTGGATGAAGGGCGGGGGGGAGGCGGGGGGGAGAAGATGGGAATTTTTAAGCTTGTTTCCCCCTATGGATCCAGACTTTGGAACCCATAAGGCAAGAACCAATCTGCCCTAAAGGAATAGTTTATTTCTGATCCCAGAATTGCCATCAGACTGGAGATCTTTTCTCCGTTACCATCCCTTATGGTACATGTTCCTCAGGTCATTCCCCACATTCCTTGGTTGAGTTATGTTATCAATGATGAGGCAGGGCGGTCTGGGATAATATTCGCTCATGGCATAAGCCCCCAGCAGCCACTACTTACATATCAGCTTAAAAAAGTTCCTTGTTCTCGCACCTCGCCACTGTCTAATTAATCTTACAAACTATAAAGGTGGCTTTCACACTGTGCGTTTTTTATGTGTTTTTGGTGCGTTTTTGTGCAAGAAAGCAGAGCAGTTAATGCTGTACATTTCTGAAACAAAAAAAACCCGCATACAAAAATGCACCAAACAGCTCTGTATGAAAGCCCCCCCCCCTTAAACCACAAGCAAGAATGAGTCAGGTGTGCCACTTGCGATTACAATCCGGGACAAGTATTCGCTGCCAACTACTTAATGCACCAATATTAACACCATAGTTGCCAACTTTGGATAATACGGAAAAAAAAAGCAGGGAGATTAATGAGGGTGGGCGTGCAGTAGCGCGCCGCTGGGCTAATATGTGCTTGGACACGCCACCATCGTTTTTGGTGTGGACATGCCCACTTCAAAAAGCCTCTCCACTCTGCACTAACTGCATAATGGCTTTGGAGGAAGCCAGGTAGATTGCACTTATACGCCAGGGTAGGTTGCCCCCATAACCAGGTGAGTGCACTTCACTGGCAGGTAATGCCCCCTTGTGGCAGGGCGTTTCCACCTTTGTAGTCACAGGTAGTTGCACCATTTGTTAGCACCAGGTAGTTGCGCCCTTTAGTCGTCAGGTTGTGGCCCCCTTTAGATGTCAGGTAGTTGCCCCCTTTTGTAGCCAGGTAGGTAGTTGACCCTTTAGAAGCCAGGAAGGTAGTTGCCCATTTAGGATGCCAGTAGTTGCCCTTTAGAAGAAGGTAGTTGCCCCATTTGTAGCAGGTAGGTAGTTGCCCCTTTAGAAGCCTGGTAGGTAGTTGCCCCCTTTAGGGTAGCCAGGTTGTGCCTCCCTTTAGAAGTCAGCCACGGTAGTTAGTTGACCCCTTAGATGCCAGGTAGGTAGTTGCCCCCTTTTGTAGCCAGGTAGGTAGTTGCTCCCCTTTTGAAGCCAGGGTAGGTAGTTGCCCTTTGTAGTTACCAGGTAGGTAGTTGCCCCCGTTTGTCGCAGGTCAGTGCCCCTTTAGCTGCCAGGTAGTGCCCCTTTAGTAGCACGGGTTGTAGTTGCCCCCTTTAGAAGCCAGGTAGGTAGTTGCCCCCTTTAGTAGCAGGTTGGCTAGTGCCCAATTTAGAAGTCATGTAGGTAGTTGCCTTTAGAGAGCCAGGTTGTGCACCCTTTTGTAGCCAGGTAGGTGTTGCACCTTTAGAACGCAGGTAGGTAATTGCCCCCTTTATAAGCCAGGTTAGTGAACCATTTAGAAGCCAGGAGTGCCCCCTTTTAGTAGCCAGATAGGTATGTTGCACCACGTTAAGTAGCAGGTAGGTAATGCCCCCTTTGTAGGTCTTGGTAGAGCCCCCCATGTAGCTAACTAAAAATAAATTAATAATATCCACTTAACATCACCCAGGCTCCTGCTGTTCCGGACATCTCCGTTCTCCTCTGCGACGCAGGGGATGTGGTGCAGAGGTACTCATCCCCCTGCGCCGTTTTGACCTGTATGTTACGGCGCACACCGGCTGGTACATAAAGGTGGTGAGGGCTGGTCGGGAGCGATTCCCCCCTGCTACTCCTGCCACAAGAAGGTGACTCCGGGCGGTTTGAAGCGGCCGCTGCGGGCCGCTTGTCACCCGCCTTTAGGAGCTGCCCGGCGGAGCCTTAGTAACGTCAACCTGCGCTTCTCTTGCGCTCCGCAGGTATTTTTAAGAACCCCCGCCGCTGTTGGCGGCGGGCGGGAGGATTGCCAACTCTGGGGAGGCGCGGGGGGGCGGGGCGGGAGCCCATATTAGTGGGACCCCCCTGCCAAAAGCGGTGGAGTTGGGCATGTATGATTTTTAACCCTAAGTCCCCACATTCAAATCACCATGTAGTAAGGTCAACCCATCACTTGAACCACAGCACTGTTTCAACTCAGGAGTAAAATGACCTGACAGCAGGGACTCACAGGAGACGTCATCTCTGATGGGTGTGTTTTTTTCCTTTTCTTCTCCATCTGGGCCCAAAACCTCCTTGAGGTCTTCATGTTGAGTGTTCCTTTCCAGTTTTCTCTGTCCTGGTTAAGCGTGCACAATGTCTTCTTTCGATGGTCATCTATATTGTCCCTGGAGTATGAATTTACAAATATCAATCTTTGTTCTCCACTATACTTTTCCTGCACTTTCCTAATCAATTCCACAAATCTGTGCCATGCTCCCTATACCTTGAGCCCCAAATAGTTATAGTGCCCTTACTGCCCAACACAGTAAAAAGTTAGTAATTGTACCCCAAACAGTGTATGTTAGACCCTAAAAATTATAAAATTTAAAAAATGTCAGATAAGTGGCAGTGTAAATAGTTAGACCCCATTAGGTAGGTAAACAGGGCCTTCCTCCTTTAATTTGGTAGGTAGAAAGGGGCATATACCCCCTGTAATTAGCCAGGTAGCTGGGGCCACCCACAGTAAAATGACTGTAGCTGGGCCGCCCCAGTAAACCTAGCCATGGTTGCTGGGGCGGCCCACTGTTATCAGGGCCAGGTCAGCTGAGGCTGACCCTGTATTCAGCCCAGGTAGCTGGGGCTGACCCCAAGTTATTCTGCCAGGTAGTGCGGGCGGCACCCAGTAATTAGCCAGGTCTGGCGACAATAGTAATTAGCCAGGTAGTAAGGGGCTGCACCCAGTAATTAGCCAGGTAGGGGCCAGTAATTTAGACAGGTAGCGGGGCTGCACAGTAATTAGCCAGGGTAAGGGCAGTAATTAGCCATGTAAGGCCTCTGTATTTAGCCATGGGTAGGGCCCAGTAATTGATGGTAGGGCAGAGGCAGTAATTAGCCAGGATTATGACAGTAATTTGCAGACTGGGCCAGTAATTAGCAGTCAGGGCCATGTATATAGCGGCAAGGCACAGTATGTAGGCTGGACAGGTCCAGTATGTTGGCAGTCAGGTCCAGTATGTAGGCAGCAGTGGCCAGATTTTAAGCAGGCAGGGACAGAATTAAGCAGGCTGGACCCAATATATATGCAGGCAGGACCAGTATGTAGCCTGGGCAGGGCCAGTTTAATAGGCAGGGCCTGTATATAGGCAGGGCTTGTTTAATAGGCAGCGAGGGCCTGTATATTGGCAGGCGACCAGGTTTATGGCTGGGACAGTATATAGGCAGGCAGTTAGGGCCAGTATATAGGCAGGGCAAGTATATAGGCAGGGAGGCAGGAAGGGCCAGTATATAGGCAGGGCCAGTAAGTAGTTTAAAAAAAATAAATAAATAAAAATAATATTTACTGTCTAGGCTTCCTTTCTCTTCCTCGGTCGGAGGCCGCTTGCAGGAAGAGTGCAGGCCCGTGGATCAGGGGCCGTGACGTCATCACCATCGGCCCCTGATGCACGGACTCACTGGGAGCTGAACGGCTGGGATCAGAAGAATCCGCTGTTCTGCCTCGGGCGCTGCTTGCATTCTGCGCGGATGCAGGCGGCCTGGCAGTGATGGCTGCATGGCTGGGTCTGCTGCCCGGCCGTGCAGCCGTCCTTGTGGCGAGTGGGGCTGTGGTTCCCTGGCACAGGGGTGCTGGTCGCTCTATGCGACCGATGCGGCCCATGAAGCTGCGCCATGGTGCCGCAACTCGGGACCCTCCTGGGGGGACACCACCCCCCTTTGGGAAGGGGCGCTCCCGAGCCTGTCCTTGCGGCCCAGGTCCCCGCGGCCCACCGGGCTCAATGCGATGTGTTTGGCCCTATTAGACAATAAGGAAAGAATATACAATCTTACAAGTTAGTACAAAATCATAAATCAATGAACCAATAACCAAGGAAAAAAAAACAGAATTTAATAATATAAATGGGCGGGCCTGATGAAGAGCCTTGGTTTGGAGGACTACACCTGCACTACCACCACCAAAGGAGCCTGTGGCACCTATTATAATCAGTCTGCTCCTTCTATGTTTCCCGATTCCCCATACTACCTATACAATTCTTTTCCTTTCCTGAAATCCTAATGGTCTCCTTTACCCTCCATCTGCCATCGTTCAGTAACAGTTCTGCCAGTATCTCTCTGTTATTTCTTAGAGTGCTGTTCGCTATGTTAGGAGGCCATGAATACTACTCCGATAGTTCTACACACCATAAGGTGTGGTTGTATTGATCGTCTTTCTGTTCACTCTGCAGTGATGATACAACAGCTGTCAGAGGATAGCTGTTTCCAAACCCCTATAGCATGCCCAGGTTGAGGGCTGGTGTCATATCAGGCTATTAGCCTTGGATTCAACTTCTATATCACTAGGTAATCATTGTGTGAAGATGGGTCTCCTGTGGTGCACTTGTAATGAAACTATCTCTGGATTTGTTCTCTCCCCCATTAGGTGTGGTTGGTAGATGGACATCTGTGCTCTTCTGTGTGCGATATCTTCAGCGGTCTGAGGATCAGATGTTTCCAAACCCCTATAGCATGCCCAGGTTAAGGGGGTGGCAAACTGGTCAATTATCCAAGGCTGCCATTTACTCAAGGCCAACGAAGAGTGCAGATGGGTCTCAGTTGGAGCCATGAATACTACTCTGATAGTTCTCCCCCCATAAGGAGCGTCTGTAAGATTACATCTGTTCCTCTTCCAATGATGATACAACAGCTGTCAGATGATAGCTGTTTCCAAACCCCTATAGCATGCCCAATTTAAGGGGGTGGCAAACTGGTCAATTATCCAAGGCTGCCATTTACTCAAGGCCAACAAAGAGTGCAAAGGGGTCTCCAGTTGGAGCCATGAATAGTACTCTCATAGTTCTCCCTTCATAAGTGCGTTCCTGTTAGTGACATTGTTCCTCATTCCACAATTTGTTGACTACCAACAGCTGTAGATCGGGGGGGGAATTATGTGTTTCCATAACCCTAATTGCCAATGCACAGGTTAGGGCCGGTGGAATATCACTGGTTCATAATCCAAGGCTGCCATTTACTCAAGGCCAACAAAGACAGGAGGAATCTGATAGAGAAGCAGAAAAACGTTCTGCTCATTTTTCAGTTCCCGTAACTCCAGAGGAATCCTTGACACTGAGCCGAATAAAAGAGATAGAAGTGTATGCCTCGTTAATCACAGTCATCTGTTTTCTGCTCTGTACTTATCTATATGGTGACATTAGGTGGACACTGTACGGAAGTGTGAGGAAAATAGGCCTTTAGGGTCAGATATTCATTCTAGTTTGCTTAACTGTGCTGTATATTAGCATTATGTGTGATGTACCACGTTGCAGTTAGTGCTTTCATGCATTTTATGAACAATCCTGGCAGGTCACCTATGTTATCTTTGGGGCCAGATAATTTATCTCACAGTTGGCTTAATTGTGCTTGTTTTTTCAATATTGTGTGGTGACGTATAATTTTATCATGTCTTTTCATGGAACTGTTGCACTGATTACTGGGTGGGGTGCATTCAGCATGTGCAGTCCTAGTGAGTCCTTTGTCATCTATGCCAAGCAGCAGGGACCTACTAATTAGGAAATGTGGAAGAGGAATACACAAAAGCCAGACAGACCATCCTCATAACTCTTTGCAGGCCAAGCACATGGTAGCGGACAATAGAAAAGCAGACAATAGAAAACATTATACATCAAACAAATCCTGGTCATAATCCATGTTTCCCATAATTCACTTATTAGATTATGGCCCTTGAACCCAGAAACACCTCCTGTCTTGTGCGCCAGAATTTCAGGCTTTAGGGGACCACAGAAACAGAAATCAGCCCCAATTATGAATCTGTCATATTCATATTTGGTATGCCTGGGTTGCTATATTCATACTGGGAAACTTAGCGGTCATGATATCTGGCAAGGAGAATCCTACCAGGGTGTTATTGACGAAGCTGAAATTATGGATTTCCTAGGTCCAGCAAATAATGTGCATCCCTCTGTGACCCCTTAGGGGGGAGGTAGATATTTGGGTACCACATAAAACACTTTGTTGTATATTAATATTGTGTGTGACGTATAATTTTATCATGTCTTTTCATGGAACTGTCACACTGATTCCTGGGAGGGGGACATTCAGCATGTGCAGTCCTAGTGAGTCCTTTGTCAGCTATTCCAATCAGCAGGGACCCTACTCTAAATTGGAAATGTGGATAGTGGGAATACACCTAAAACGCCCAGCACAGACCATCCTCAAACTCTTTGCCAGGCCACAATAACTTGGTTAGCGGACAATAGAAAACAGGCCAGGCACATGGTAGTGGACAATAGAAAACAGGCCAGGCGCATGGTAAGGGGACAATTGATAATAGCAGTCATAGAAAACATTATTACATCAAAAAAAATATGGTCTGAATACTGGTCTTTCTCTTAAACGAACTTATTTCTTTTTTGGTCCCAGAAACAGCCTCACCTTGTCGTGTGAGCTCCTCACCCCCCCCCCCCTATTTCATGCTTTAGGTGAACACAGAAAGCCAAATTCTGCCCCATTATAAATCTGTCATATTCATATTTGGTAAGCCTGGGTTGCTATATTCATACTGGGAAACTTAGCGGTCGTGATATCTGGCTAGGAGAATCCTACCGGGGGTTATGACTGAAGCAGGAATTTATGACTTTCCTAGAGTCCCCAGCAAGTAATCAGCCATCTCCTCTGTGACCTAAGAAGGAGGAGAGGCTGTTTTTTATTGGAAATACCATAAAATACTTTGTTGTATTTAATTATTCGTGTGTGCTGGTAATTGTTGTATCATGTCTTTTCAATGGAAAAACTGTGTTGCATGTTTCCTGGGAGGGGGGCATTCAGCATGTGCAGTCCTAGTGAGTCCTTTGTCAGCTATGCCAATCAGCAGGGACCTACTAATTAGGAAATGTGGAAGAGGAATACACAAAAGCCAGACAGACCATCCCCATAACTCTTTGCAGGCCAAGCACATGGTAGCGGACAATAGAAAACAGGCCAGGCGCATGGTAGTGGACAATAGAAAAGCAGACAATAGAAAACATTATACATCAAAAAAATCCTGGTCATAATCCATGTTTCCTATTACCTCACTTATAAATTTATGGGCCCCCGAAACCAGACACACTCTCCTGTCTGGTGCACCAGAATTTCTGGCTTTTGGAAACCACTCAGAAACGGATAAATCAGACCCCAATTCGGAATCTGCTATTAATTCATTTTTGGTAAAGCCTGGGTTTGCTATATTCATTACTGGAAACTTTGAGGTCAATGATATCTGGCTAGGATAGATCTACAATGGGATATGACCACAATGCATGGAAATTATTGTCTTTCTAAGCGTCCCCAGCATTTAATCAGCCATCCCCTCTCTGACCTAAGAAGGAGGAGAGGCTGTTTTGTTTTGGAGATTCCTTAAAACACTTAAGGTCATCAAAGACCATGTTCAGATCCAGGAGTTAGTGTCAAGCATAGGTCTGTCTGATTCTCTTCAGCTTTACTTCTCAGTCCAGATTCTTTAGCCGTTCAAGTTGGAAAAGGTATATTTTTCGTTGTTTTGTCCCTTTTGTTTATAATATACTGCACATCTTAATGTCTATATGTTATTTTGTAATTTTTGTAATTAAGCACTGTACCTGTATATTAAAGCTTGAAACAAGCCCCAAAAGTCTGGTGGGATTGCTTGGAGACCAAACGCTATGGGCAACATGTCCCAATATGAATGCGCCATTTTTTGGTGCATTTTGCGCAAAAAAAAACCTGTTGACACCCTATTCTCTATATAAATGTAACTATAAAGTTCACATAATACTAGGCGCTATTATTACAACAGGCACCACTCTTTTAGAATGCGCTAAATAGGAGCATCCTATATTATGGTAGCAATGATACGATTTTGTAATGCGCCTGAATTTTACTATGCAAGGTACACCAGATGGCATACTGTATTTTTGAAAGGTACTTTCAGGCACACTTTACACTCATTTAATGCACCACAAAACTGACGTGCCGCTTTTGGATATGTCGCCCTATATTTATGTGCGCATTTAATAGCCGCATTGTAAGAGCCATATATGCAGTGCTTTGAAGGGAATATATATGGTAGAAGAATCATGTAAATAATGTACTAGTATAGAGCAGGTTTAGGGCCATTGTATAGTGGAATTTTTTTTTATATATGTAGCTTCTTAGATTATAAAAAAAGCTGCCAAAATAGTAAGGTTAGGCTACTGTATTTTATTTTGTGCCCAAAATTTTGCTTTCTGTAAATGGAAGAGCTGATGCATGACAGCAGCTCCACTACCTCACAGAGATTGACTGACTGTCAAATGATAGCTGTTCCATGACTTGTGAGGGATAAAATAGTGGTTGTATGACAGCTATTCAAGTTCCAGACAGAGATTGCCTAGCTGTAAAGTGACAGCTGTTCCATTATCCGACAGAGATAGAATAACTGTCAGATGACCGCTATTCAATTATCTGAGAGAGATGGAGTGGCAGTCAAATGACAGCTGCTCCATTCCCTGCTAGAGATAGCTTTCTTGAAAAAATGACAGCTGTTCCATTTTCTTAGAGACATATACTTGCAATTGAAGGACACATGTTCCATTTTATGTAACCAGCTTTTAAATGACAGCTGTTCCATTACCTGATAGAGAAGGAAAGACTGTCAGGTGACCAGTATTCAATTCTCTGACAGAGATGGAAGGGCAATCAAATGACAGCTGTTCCATTACCTGACAGAGATGGAACAGCTATCAGATAAAGGCTATTACATTCGATAAGATGAAGGACTGGCTATCAGATAAAGGCTATATGATTCCTTTAGAGAGATGGAAGGGCAATCAAATGACAGCTGTTCTATTCCCTGACAGAGATGGACTTCTTGAAAAATAACGCTGTACATTTCTCGAGCGGGACTGCGAGTTGAAGGGTGAGTTTGAAACCCCAGTGTTGAATGACAGCGTTCCATTACCCACAGGTTTGGACTGGCTTAAAATGACGCTGTTCCCATGCTTGTGAGGGATAAAAATAGGGTTGAAAGGACGCTTTTCAATTTTCCAGAAAGGTTGCCTAGCTGTAAAGTGACAACTGTTCCATTATCCGACAGAGATAGAATAACTGTCAGATGACGCTATTCTTTTATTGAGAAAAAGATGGAAAAAGTGGCAGTCAAATAAAGTGTTCCATTCCTGCAGAAAGGAAAGCTTTCTTAAAAAAAAATTAAAAAAACGTTCCATTTTTTAGGACATATAGGGAAATTTGAATGACACACGTTCATTTTATGTAGAGATGTAAAAGTTTTTTTAAAATGACAGCTTTTTCCATTACCTGATAGAGATGAATGGCTATCAGATAAAGGCTATTACATTCCCTAAGATGAAGGACTGGCTATCAGATAAAGGCTATTTCATTCCTTTAGAGAGTTGGAAGGGCAATCAAATGACAGCGGGTCCATTACCTGATAGAGAAGGAATGACTGTCAGATGACCACTATTCAGTTCTCTGACAGAGATGGAGCTGCAGTCAAATGACAGCTGTTCCATTACCTGATAGAGATGGAATGGCTGTCAGATAAAGGCTATTATATTCCCTAAGATGAAGGACTGGCTATAAGATAAAGACTATTTCATTCCTTTAGAGAGATGGAAGGGCAATCAAATGACAGCTGTTCCATTACCTGATAGAGTTGACAGCTGTTCCATTACCCGTAGGTGGACTATTTAAAGAAAAGGCTATTACTTTTTAGAGAGTGGCTCAAAAAAAAAGACAGTGTTCCTTTACCTGTAGGATGGAATGCTGTAGGTGATGCTATTCAATTCTCTGAGAGAGATGGAAGGGCAATCAAATGACAGCTGCTCCATTGCCAGATAAAGGCTATTACATTCCCTAAGATGAAGGACTGGCTATCAGATAAAGGCTATTTCATTCCTTCAGGGGCATTCCCCAGGCAGTGGACAAATCCGGGCCCGGTTTTGGCCGCCCGTTATATGTCCGGTTTTGCGGCCGTCCCCCCGGCCGTGGGGGGGGGGGCAGCTTTTCTCTGCGATGAGCGGGAAACACCCCTCCCCCCTCCCATTGGATGCACATTTTCCCGTCTGGAAACGGGGAAAGGAATGAAAATGTTCAATGTTTTTTTTGGGCCGCCGGGGGAAAACCCCCGTGGGGGGACTGCTGCAGGGGTTTTCCATAGAGCACAATTGTTCTAATTTTCGGCCGGTTTTTCAGGCGGTCTGAAAAAAACCGCAAACCCGCTGAAAAACCATCCGAAAACCCGTGCCGTGTGGACATGTCCTTTAGGGGGATGGAAAGGGGGAAACAAAAGCGCTGTTTATTCCTGTAGGTGGACTTTTGAAAAATAACAGCTGTTCCATCTTCTCAGAGACATGGACTGCGAGTTGAAGGACAGATGCTTTATTCAATGCCATGTAACCAGCTGTTAAATGACAGCTGTTCCATTCCCTGATGGAGACAGGATACCTGAGAAATGACAGCCGCTTCCTTTTTTTTGTAAAACCTCCAGCCAATCACCTAGGGAAATAACAATGCGATGGAGCTACTGGCATAGAAGAACGTACATTTTTTGGGGCGTCTTGGAAAATGTTTCATACTGGTTTCGTTTCCCGAATAAGCTTGGTAATCAGTGATTTTCCTGTTAATATTGATTTGTTTCCATTTTCTGTAAATTCCCTTTTAAAAAATCATCAAAATGTACTCAGGTTGTAATTTGGGTTAATTATTGCATCCCTTTTCAGTGGTCCCCTAGCGTCCTAAACTAATGAACGTGTCTCTAAGGAATACTGGTACAGACATGGTCAGGGGTTTTTGTAGTGGGAGTTACTCTGACCTTTAAAAAGAAAATGCCCCGACCCCCAAAAGGCCCCAATGATTAAAAATTACAAAAAAAAAAAAAAAAAAAGAGAAAAAAAAGAAAAAAGATGTCATTGTTTTTGGTTTTAATAATTTTTTTGTTTTTAATTTTTAATTAAGGTTTTAAAAAGCCCAAAAAAAAAGATTGCTGCAGAAAACGTATTATGTTTCCTTATAATTCAGACGTGATATGCAATGAAAGTTCATCAATAACATTGTTTTAGTAGATGATATGGCATATGAAGATCTAATAAGAAGGTGAAGACTCAACATAAAGGGAAATGTCATAAATCTGTAAGATTCAAGGTTCAAGGATTAGTTTGTATTCACTATGAAATGCCACCAAAACCCCTCCCCCACCCCCCCCCCCCCCCCCCACAAACACATTCTCAAAAGTCATAGTTTCAGCTAGATTAAAATCAGTGGTGTAAAAATTATTTCTATGTACAAATATATAATTATTATAATACTGCCACCTATGTAAAGGAATATAACTACTATAATACTGCTCCCTATGTACAAGAATATAACTACTATAATACTGCTCCCTATGTACAAGAATATAGCTACTATAATACTGCTCCTATGTACAAGAATATAACTACTATAATACTGCCCCCTATGTACAAGAATATAACTACTATAATACTATTCCCTATGTACAAGAATATAGCTACTATAATACTGCTCTCTATGTACAAGAATATAACTACTATAATACTGCTCTCTATGTACAAGAATATAACTACTATAATACTGCCCCTATGTACAAGAATATAACTACTACAATACTGTCCCCTATGTACAAGAATATAACTACTATAATACTGCCCCCTATGTACAAGAATATAACTACTATAATACTGCTCCTATGTACAAGAATATAACTACTACAATACTGTCCCTATGTACAAGAATATAACTACTATAATACTGCTCCTATGTACAAGAATATAACTACTATAATACTGCTCCTATGTACAAGAATATAACTACTATAATACTGCTCCTATGTACAAGACTATAACTACTATAATACTGCTCCTATGTACAAGAATATAACTACTATAATACTGCCTCCTATGTACAAGAATATAACTACTATAATACTGCCCCCTATGTACAAGAATAGTAAAACAAGTACTGCAAATTTAAAACATAATAGCGGAGAAAAGCGCAACTCGTGCGGGTAAAACTTTTTACAGTTTAAAAGTTACGGTGTCTTTGCCGCTCACCTGTTTAAGTTGTGCTGAATATGGCACAACTCATTTAATCGCTTAAATGTTAATAACGATCCCCGAGGATCAGTGCTGAGCCACCGTCCAGCCGTATACAACAGTGAACCTCTTCAGAAATTCACGGTGGTCCCCGGAACGAATAGAGTTTCAAAGAATTCCCTATTTTACTCGTTAAAGCAAAAAATGGGGAACCTTCAAAGATGGGCTATAAACAGTGCTACAGGCAATAGAAAGGACAAGACACTAGGCAGCTAGTCACATAAATGTGTCTTTTTTTTGTCCAAAATAAAAACAGAAATGCAAAACGCGTTTCGCCAGTTATCTCCCTTGCTTCTCAGTTGCATATGTGTCATACTGACCCTTTGTCCTTTATATTATAAAGTTTGGACATCACATGATACACCATAAAACATATATAGTTTTTTTTTAAAGTTATAAGACTAAGGAAAGAACATAAAATAGCAAATAAAAACCACTAATAAATGCTTATAAACATATAGAATAGAAGAAAGTAAAAACCAAAATTTAAAAATGTAGTAATAAGCTATTAAGATCGAGTATTGTCCTGTTACCTAAAGGCCTAAAGGCAACAGGACAATACTCGATCTTAATAGCTTATTACTACATTTTTAAATTTTGGTTTTTACTTTCTTCTATTCTATAAGTTTATAAGCATTTATTAGTGGTTTTTATTTGCTATTTTATGTTCTTTCCTTAGTCTTATAACTTTAAAAAAAAACTATATATGTTTTATGGTGTGTATCATGTGATGTCCAAACTTTATATATAAAGGACAAAGGGTCAGTATGAACATATGCAACTGAGGAAGTGAGGGAGATACCGCGCGAAACGCGTTTTGCATTTCTGTTTTTATTTTGGACAATAAAAAGACACGTTTATGTGGCTAGCTGCCTAGTGTCTTGTCCTTTCCATTGCCTGTAGCGCTGTTTATAGCCCATCTTTGAAGTTTCCCTTTTTTTGCTTTAACGAGTAAAGGAGGGAATTCTTTGAAACTCTATGTACAAGAATATAACTACTATAATACTGCTCCTATGTACAAGAATATAACTACTATAATACTGCCCCCTATGTACAAGAATATAACTACTATAATACTGCCTCCTATGTACAAGAATATAGCTACTATAATACTGCTCTCTATGTACAAGAATATAACTACTATAATACTGCCCCTATGTACAAGAATATAACTACTATAATACTGCCTCTATGTACAAGAATATAACTACTATAATACTGCCCCCTATGTACAAGAATATAACTACTATAATACTGCTCCTATGTACAAAAATATAACTACTATAATACTGCCCTCTATGTACAAGAATATAACTACTATAATACTGCCCCCTATGTACAAGAATATAACAACTATAATACATACTGCTTTCCTATGTACAAGAATATAACTACTATAATACTGCCCCTATGTACAAGAATATAACTACTATAATACTGCTCCTATGTACAAGAATATAACTACTATAATACTGCCCCCTTTGTACAAGAATATAACTACTATAATACTGCCCCCTATGTACAAGAATATAACTACTATAATACTGCCCCCTATGTACAAGAATATAACTACTATAATACTGCCCCCTATGTACAAGAATATAACTACTATAATACTGCTCCTATGTACAAGAATATAACTACTATAATACTGCTCCTATGTACAAGAATATAACTACTATAATACTGCCCCCTATGTACAAGAATATAACTACTATAATACTGCTCCTATGTACAGGTGCCCCTGACAGTAATTAATGCCGCACAGTGCGCCCTCAAAATAACTGTGTGCAGATAGTGCCATTGACATGTATTAGTGCTTACAAGATGCCCTCAGATGCCAATCATACAAGTGCCCCAATCGTAAAAGAGGTCTTTCTCCAACAGTGAGCATCTTCGAAAATGTGCCAATAGCACCAAGCAGAGTGCCACCATTAGTTCCCACAGTGTCCCAAAAATAACTAAGTGTCCCAAGAATAGTGTTCCCATAGAGCCCCCAATATTAATAGTTACCACACAGTGCCTTCCAAAATGTTTGTGCAAATCAAAGTACTCCCATAGTGCAAAGCGGCATGTTCCTAATAGCAACAGTGCTCGATGTGCCCCCAAATAATTTTGTCTTGCAAAAGTTCTACCATAGTGTCACCGAAGGTACAGTGCTTATACCCTGTGGAATAAAACACCCACACATACTCCATATACTCATTCTAAAGTCCGTAGGTGCCGGGGTGATATTCTAGAGTCCGTAGGTGCAGGGGTGATATTCTAGAGTCCGTAGGTGCAGGGGATGATATTCCAGAGTCAGTACGTGTAGGGAGAGAAATTCTAGAGTTCATAGGTGCAGGTGTGATAGTATAGTTTGTAGGTGCAGGGGTATGATACTCCAGAGTCCGTAGGTGCAGGGGGTGATATTCTAGAGTCCGTAGGTGCAGGGGATGATATTCCAGAGTCAGTACGTGTAGGGAGAGAAATTCTAGAGTTCATAGGGGCAGGGTTGATATTCGAGAGTCCGTAGGTGCAGGGGTGATATTCTAGAATCCGTAGGTGCAGGGGGTGATATTCCAGAGTCCGTAGGTGCAGGGGGTGATATTCCAGAGTCCGTAGGTGCAGGGGGTGATATTCTAGAGTCCGTAGGTGCAGGGTGATATCTACGTCCGTAGGTTGCAGGGGGTGATATTCTAGAGTCTGAGGTGCAGGGGGTGATATTCCGAGTCCGTAGGTGCAGGGGGTGATATTCTAGAGTCTGTAGGTGCAGGGGTGATATTCTAGAGTCCGTAGGTGCAGGGGTGATATTCCAGAGTCAGTACGTGTCGGGAGAGAAAGTCTAGAGTCCATAGCTGCTGGGGGTGATATTCTAGAGTCCGTAGGTGCAGGGAGTGATATTTTAGAGTCTGTAGGTGCAGGGGTGGTATTCTAGAGTCCGTAGGTGCAGGGGGTGATATTCTAGAGTCTGTAGATGCAGGGGTGGTATTCTAGAGTCTGTAGGTGCAGGGGATGATATTCCAGAGTCAGTACGTGTAGGGAGAGAAATTCTAGAGTTCATAGGTGCAGGGGTGATATTCTAGAGTCCGTAGATGCAGGGGGATATTCTACAGGGCCGTTAGGTGCAGGGTAAAGATATTCTAGAATCCGTAGGTGCAGGAGTGATATTCTAGAGTCCGTAGGTGCAGGGGATGATATTCCAGAGTCAGTACGTGTAGGGAGAGAAATTCTAGAGTTCATAGGTGCAGGGGTGATATTCTAGAGTCTGTTGGTGCAGGGGTGATATTCTAGAGTCTGTAGATGCAGGGGTGGTATTCTAGAGTCTGTAGGTGCAGGGGATGATATTCCAGAGTCAGTACGTGTAGGGAGAGAAATTCTAGAGTTCATAGGTGCAGGGGTGATATTCTAGAGTCCGTAGGTGCAGGGGTGATATTCTACAGTCCGTAGGTGCAGGGGTATGATATTCTAGAATCTGTAGGTGCAGGAGTGATATTCTAGAGTCCGTAGGTGCAGGGGATGATATTCCAGAGTCAGTACGTGTAGGGAGAGAAATTCTAGAGTTCATAGGTGCAGGGGTGATATTCTAGAGTCTGGTGGTTCAGGGGTGATATTCTAGAGTCCGTAGGTGCAGGGGGTGATATTCTAGAGTCCGTAGGTGCAGGGGTGATATTCTAGAGTCCGTAGGTGCAGGGGTGATATTCTAGAGTCCGTAGGTGCAGGGGTGATATTCTAGAGTCTGTAGGTGCAGGGGTGATATTCTAGAGTCCGTAGGTGCAGGGGTGATATTCTAGAGTCCGTAGGTGCAGGGGATGATATTCCAGAGTCAGTACGTGTAGGGAGAGAAATTCTAGAGTTCATAGGTGCAGGGGTGATATTATAGTTTGTAGGTGCAGGGGTATGATACTCCAGAGTCCGTAGGTGCAGAAGTGGTATTCTAGAGTCCGTAGGTGCAGAAGTGGTATTCTAGAGTCCGTAGGTGCAGGGGGTGATATTCTAGAGTCCGTAGGTGCAGGGGATGATATTCCAGAGTCAGTACGTGTAGGGAGAGAAATTCTAGAGTTCATAGGGGCAGGGGTGATATTCTAGAGTCCGTAGGTGCAGGGGTGATATTCTAGAATCCGTAGGTGCAGGGGGTGATATTCCAGAGTCCGTAGGTGCAGGGGGTGATATTCTAGAGTCCGTAGGTGCAGGGGTGATATTCTAGAGTCCGTAGGTGCAGGGGTGATATTCTACAGTCTGTTGGTGCAGGGGGTGATATTCTACAGTCCGTAGGTGCAGGGGGTGATATTCTAGAGACCGTAGGTGCAGGGGTGATATTCTAGAGTCTGTAGGTGCAGGGGTGATATTCTAGAGTCTGTAGGTGCAGGGGGTGATATTCTAGAGCAGGGGTGTCAAACTCGTTTTCACCGGGGACCACATCAGCCTCATGGTGGACCTTAAAGGGCCGACATAATTTTAAAACTGTATAAATGACATGTCTCCTTAACAGTTAAACAACCTATTAAGAAGTAAAACCCCGTTTATATAGTTTACTGTTATATTTAGTCCTTTGAGGGCAACCAGGAAAGCAGGGCTGTGGAGCCGGCAAGCCAATGCCCTGACTCCGATTCCTCAATTTCCCAAACCTCCGACTCCTGACTCCCTCATACACGGCGCATGTTTAAGTGATAACTTTACTGTAGTAAAATGGTCACATCAGGCTGTTTATCACCTTATGATACAATAATCAAGCTATTTAGGTAGAACAGACAATGACAAGCAAAACGGTAACAATGTTTTGATCTTTTTGAACACTTGTGGGTAGAGTTGAAGAAAAAGCTGTATTTGTATCCAAGTCCAGTCTGCACCAACATTGGGAACGTGTAGAAGAGACATGGGATCAGATTTTGGTCAAGACCTGCTCGAATCTGATCCAGAGCCAAGAAGGCTTCAGGCAGTATTGAAAACCAAAAGGTGGATTTCCCAACTAATAACTAAGTAACAAAAATTAACATTTTGATTTTTAGGAGCAAAACAGTAACAATGCAGTTACAGGAAAGAATCTGCAGAACTATCGCTCCTCCTGTGTCTTGCTTAATTGGGGAATTAATCCACCCTCCCAGCTGCCCCCCCTGGAGTGATCTCTGGTCGGGGCCGATGCTGCGGGATGTCAGCGCTGACATACCGCAGCGATCACACAAACTCTGCTTTACAGTTCGCACGATCACCAGGATGTATGCATACATCCAGGTACGTTAATACCCAAACCACCTGGACATATGCATACATCCAGGTACGTTAACCCCCAAACCACCTGGACATATGCATACATCCAGGTATGTTAACCCCCAAATGACCTGGACATATGCATACATCCAAGGTCGTGAAGGGGTTAATAAAAGCCCAGTTAATGATAAGTCAGCAATTCTGACCACAACTAGTGGCACAGTGCCCACTAAACACCTGTACAATTAACAACAATCATTTAAAAAAATATGTACATTTTTCAAAGACTGTGGGGTCAGGGCCTGCCCACTGCTTAGCAGTCGGCAGGTAGTGTGAGGGAAACACGGCACTTAAGAACGGAGAGCAGGGGGCCTGACTTCTGGCCTGATTGCATCTATTGTTCGGGTCTGACGTCCGAGACTCAGGTCCTGGCCACAGAGATGGGAAGGAGACGGTGCGGTGACGGGAGGGCGCACCACGAGGTACCGTGCGCGCTGTCTTGCTCCACAGAAGACGGTGCCACGCAAAGTAGGAGGGGCTATAGCAGCAGCATAGTAAGCGCTGCAGAAGCCATTTTGCGGCTCCCACTGAGTAAGGATTACTCAGCGATAGCCGCGAAATGGCCGCCGCAGCACTTACTAAGTAAGCGCTGCCGGCGGACATTTCGCGGCTCTCAGTAAGCGCTGCGGCGACTGAACGGAAAAATGTGCCGGGCCGGATAACACAAGCCTGCGGGTCTTGTGTTTGACACCTGTGTTCTAGAGTCTGTAGGTGCAGGGGTGATATCTAGAGCCTGTAAGTGCATGGGATGTTATTCTACAGTCTGTTGGTGCAGGGGGTGATATTCTAGAGTCCGTAGGTGCAGGGGGTGATATTCTAGAGTCCGTAGGTGCAGGGGGTGATATTCTAGAGTCCGTAGGTGCAGGGGTGATATTCTAGAGTCCGTAGCTGCAGGGGTGATATTATAGAGTCCGTAAGTGCAGGGGATGATATTCTAGAGTCCGTAAGTGCAGGGGATGATATTCTAGAGTCCGTAGGTGCAGGGGTGATATTCTAGAGTCCGTAGGTGCAGGGGGTGATATTCTAGAGTCCGTAGGTGCAGGGGGTGATATTCTAGAGTCTGTAGGTGCAGGGGTGATATTCTAGAGTCCGTAGATGCAGGGGTGATATTATAGAGTCCGTAAGTGCAGGGGTGATATTCTAGAGTCTGTAGGTGCAGGGGTGATATTCTAGAGTCCGTAGGTGCAGGGGGTGATATTCTAGAGTCAGTAGGTGCAGGGGTGATATTCTAGAGTCCGTAGATGCAGGGGTGATATTATAGAGTCCGTAAGTGCAGGGGATGATATTCGAGAGTCTGTAGGTGCAGGGGTGATATTCTAGAGTCTGTAGGTGCAGGGGTGATATTCTAGAGTCCGTAGGTGCAGGGGTGATATTCTAGAGTCTGTAGGTGCAGGGGTGATATTCTAGAGTCCGTAGGTGCAGGGGTGATATTCTAGAGTCTGTAGGCGCAGGGGGTGATATTCTAGAGTCCGTAGGTGCAGGGGTGATATTCTAGAGTCCGTAGGTGCAGGGGTGATATTCTAGAGTCCGTAGGTGCAGGGGTGATATTCTAGAGTCTGTAGGTGCAGGGGTGATATTCTACAGTCCGTAAGTGCATGGAATGTTGTTCTACAGTCTGTTGGTGCAGGCAGGGCCATTCCTAGGGGCGGGCAGGGCGTGCGGTTGCCCGGGGCGCCGGGGCTCCGCTCACCCAAGGGGGGCGCCGCGGCCGCCCTACCCGCCCGGAGGAGCGCCCCTGACTCAGCTGCAGGGAGGAGGCGGGACGGATCGTTCCCGTCCTGACTCCTCCCCTGTATCAGCGTCACAGGGGGCGCACAGCCCTCACCGCTCCCCCTGTTGGACGCTGGGTCTTCCTCGGCTGGCAGCTCTGCCGCCGAGGAGACCCCTGGGAGCTGCGTGTTTGTGTAAGCGGGGTGGTGACATCACACTGCTTACACCGCTCTGCAGCTCCCACTGCTGAGCAGCTCCGGACCGGGACGCACGGACCCAGGTGAGTACTTTTTTGTTATTTTATAATTACTTACGGGGGGCATCACTGGCTACAAGGGGGGCATCCTGGCTACAAGAGGGGCACACTGGCTACAAGGGGGGCATCCTGGCTACAAGAGGGGCACACTGGCTACAAGGGGGGCATCCTGGCTACAAGGGGGGGGGGCATCCTGGCTACAAGGGGGGGGGGCATCCTGGCTACAAGGGGGGGGCATCCTGGCTACAAGGGGGCACACTGGCTACAAGGGGGGGCACCCTGGCTACAAGGGGGGGGGCACACGGGCTACAAGGGGGGGCCTCCTGGCTACAAGGGGGGCATCCTGGCTACAAGGGGGCCTCCTGGCTACAGGGGGGCATCCTGGCTACAAGGGGGGCCTCCTGGGTACAAGGGGGGGCACAATGGCTACAAGGGGGGCCTCCTGGCTACAAGGGGGCCTCCTGGCTACAATGGGGGCATCCTGGCTACAAGGGGGGCACACTGGCTACAAGGGGGGCACACTGGCTACAATGGGGGCACACTGGCTACAATGGGGGGCACACTGGCTACAATGGGGGCACACTGGCTACAATGGGGGCACACTGGCTACAATGGGGGCATCACTGGCTACAGGGGTGGCATCACTGGCTACAGGGGGGGCAACTCGGCTACAGGGGGGGCATCCTGGCTACAGGGGGGGGGCATCCTGGCTACAAGGGGGGCATCACAGGCTAAAAAGGGCATCACTGCTACAAGGGGGGCATCTACTGGCTAGAAGGGGGCATCTACTGGCTAGAAGGGGGCATCTACTGGCTACAGGGGGCATCTACTGGCTACATGGGCATCACTGGCTACAGGGGGCATCATTGGCTACAAGGGGGCATCATTGGCTACAAGGGGGCATCAATGGCTACAAGGGGCATCTACTGGCTACAGGGGCATCACTGGCTACAGGGGCATCTACTGGCTACAGGGCATCTATGGCTACAGGGGCATCTACTGGCTACAATGGGGGCAAAATAGCTACAAGGGGGCATCTCTGGCTACAGGGGGAATGTATGATAACAGGGGGCATGTACTGATAACATGGGGCATCAACTGGCTACAGGGGGCATCAAACTGGCTACCGGGGGCTACTCCCTGGCTCTAGGGGGCTACCACCTGGCTATAAGGGCACTACCTGGCTACAAGGGCTATTACATGGCTACCATATGAGATGCTATAGATGGGGAGTTTGTATAGAGATAGAATTGGTTGGGAAAAATGCTGATAAAGGGAGTAATCTTAGATATTTGTTTTGTAAATATTACAGTAAAGAGTCGGGAGTAGTCTTCATGGCGTCTGGGACAGATGGAGGAGAAGAAGAAGAGAAAGAGAACAACTCTTCAGAGATGTCTCCTTTGAGTCACTAGATATAATTTTAAACTGTAACCATTTATATGTCTGCAGAGCCTTTTGAAACAGCGGGTATCACCCACTGTATGTTGTAATATTGGTTGAAGTATATGGTTTGTATTCAGTAATGGTCAGTTTATATTATTCAGTCACTATGTGCTGGTGATATGTGGTCACGGTGCTGCTGTATTAGGTCACTATATGGGGATATGTGGTCATGGTGTGGTTTTTATTCGGTCCTGTGTGCTGTGATAATGTGGTCTTCTTTGGTCTTGGGATTCTGGTTGGTGTAGCAGTGTTATTTGGTAACTGTATGACTATTATTTAGTAGTTTTATATGTAGCATATTGTGGTAAAGCTTTTTGTATATTTTAGATTTGGTTGATGGTGATGCACTGTGTTACATTGTGGCGAAATTTCTTTACCTCGCCCTGAGTGAAATTTAGCCTAGGAACTGCCTTGGGTGCAGGGGGTGATATTCTAGAGTCCGTAAGTGCATGGAATGTTATTCTACAGTCTGTTGGTGCAGGGGGTGATATTCTAGAGTCTGTAGGTGCAGGGGTGATATTCTAGAGTCTGTAGGTGCAGGGGTGATATTCTAGAGTCCGTAGGTGCAGGGGTGATATTCTAGAGTCTGTAGGTGCAGGGGTGATATTCTAGAGTCTGTAGGTGCAGGGGTGATATTCTAGAGTCTGTAGGTGCAGGGGTGATATTCTAGAGCTGAGGTGCGGGGTAATTCCCAGAGTCTGTTAGGGGCAGGGTGATATTCTGAGTCCATAATGCAGCGTTTATATTCTTTCGTCCTTAGGTGCAGGGAGTAATATTCTAGAGTCTGTAGGTGCAGGGGGTAATGTTCTAGAGTCTGTAGGTGCAGGGGGTAATGTTCTAGAGTCTGTAGGTGCAGGGGGTAATGTTCTAGAGTCTGTAAGTGCAGGGGGTAATGTTCTAGAGTCTGTAGGTGCAGGGGGTAATATTCTAGAGTCTGTAGGTGCAGGGGTATGATATTCTAGAGTCTGTAGGTGCAGGGGGTAAAATTCTAGAGTCCGTAGGTGCAGGGGTGATATTCTAGAGTCCGTAGGTGCAGGGGTGATATTCTACAGTCTGTTGGTGTAGGGGGTGATATTCTACAGTCTGTAGGCGCAGGGGGTGATATTCTAGAGTCTGTAGGCGCAGGGGGTGATATTCTAGAGTCTGTAGGCGAAGGGGGTGATATTCTAGAGTCTGTAGGTGCAGGGGTGAATTTTCTAGAGTCTGTAGGTGCAGGGGTGATATTCTAGAGTCCGTAGGGGCAGGGGGTGATATTTTAGAGTCTGAAGGGGCAGGGGGTGATATTCTAGAAGTCTGTAGGGGAAAGGGGGGGATATTTTAGAGTCTGTAGGTGCCGGGGGATTCTAGAGTCCGTAGGGTGCAGGGGTGATATTCTAGAGTCTGTAGGCGCAGGGGTGATATTCTAGAGTCTGTAGGTGCAGGGGGTGTATTCTGAGTCTGTAGGCGCAGGGGTGATTTTTCTAGAGTCTGTAGGTGCAGGGGTGATATTCTAGAGTCCGTAGGTGCAGGGGTGATATTCTAGAGTCCGTAGGTGCAGGGGTGATATTCTAGAGTCTGTAGGCGCAGGGGGTGATATTCTAGAGTCTGTAGGCGCAGGGGGTGATATTCTAGAGTCTGTAGGCGAAGGGGGTGATATTCTAGAGTCTGTAGGTGCAGGGGTGATATTCTAGAGTCTGTAGGTGCAGGGGTGATATTCTAGAGTCTGTAGGTGCAGGGGGTGATATTCTAGAGTCCGTAGGTGCAGGGGGTGATATTCTAGAGTCTGTTGGTGCAGGGGGTGATATTCTACAGTCTTTTGGTGCAGGGGGTGATATTCTAGAGTCTGTTGGTGCAGGGGGTGATATTCTAGAGTCCGTAGGAGCAGGGGGTGATATTCTAGAGTCTGTAGGTGCAGGGGGTGATATTCTACAGTCTGTAGGTACAAGCATACAGTCATCTATGGCCTACGATGGTGAACTGTGGACCATGAAGCCAATGGCTCCCAAGTCCTGATGCCGCTTCCAATTTTGTGACTATGGAAGCAGATAAATTTGAAAGTGATTCTTGAACTTGGACCAGGCAAGAAGATCTGGGGTATGAGCCTTGGGTAGATGATTCTTACAATGCCCCTGATGGATATTCCTCTCTATGTATGAGCATTGAAGATCATGGTTGGCCAATACACCTAGAATATGGGAGCCACAGATATATTACAGTAACACTTGACCTAATTGCCAATCAGATGTTCTGGAAAGGTGAGAGACAACTGGACCTAAAAACAGCCATATGGGCTTTCCACCATCTTTCCCCGAAGCAGAGACTACTAATGCCAGACCAGAACAACTTGAGTGAAGTATTTTAACATCTACACTGCAGTCAATGCTATTGCTGACTCCCCTGCTTGTGGTCCGAGGGGCACTGCTCAAACTGCTTGAAAGTGCCTTAAAAAGGTCATTAATCAAATGTCTGTGGATATATAGCCGGAGACGGTTTAATAAGATGCCATAAATCTTACATGGAGAATTTATATAATTTGTACAGCCTGACTAACAATGAGTACAGATGGAGAAACAATGTTATTCTCCCGAACAAAAGAAAACATTCAAATGAGCCTCTCCGGCACAAGAAGAGATTTCTGGGTAAATTTCAATATACAACGCGTTCACCCAGGAGTCCTCTCGCAGTTGGCATAATGCGATTTACATGTAATTCAATTACTTAAACCTTCCAGATCCGGCACAGTTTAGAAATGTTTGCAGTCCAAAATGTAACTGAATATATTCCCAGCTGTCACCAGGACTCCCGTGAAAGAGGAGTCTGATGGGCATGATATTAACCTAATGAGTGCCACCAATCCCTATAGGCTTCAGATGAGGAGGGGTGTAGAGGTGACCAACTGCCGTTGTGGCAGAGCGACCTTAGGTGGTCGCATGATGCTGCCACTAGATGGCTACAGCAGGTCACCTGCTAGAATCGAGTCATCGAGGGCCGGGTCTCGGTGGGAGAGGCCAGTTTCTGTCTGTCAGCAAAACTAGGTTGCTGACACCTATATGTAGTACAGCTGATGCCCAGCCATTATGGGCTGGCTTTTTCCGGAACAGCTACAGTTGGGTGGGTGGCTGTTCCCACGTTCCAGGACAGGTTTTTGGCAGGTCCCTGGAGGCCTATTAAAGGCCTGGGCCTGCAGGTGATCAGGGGGCGTGGTCTGCTACCTGCAGTAAGAGGGGCAGAGGAGCTGAAGTAAGGCTCTGGCCCCCAGAGGCTTGGAAGAAGATGGGACCAGTGGGGACTGGCAAACGAATGTGTTTGTGGTGTATCGGCGATAGGCCTGGACCACATGTTAGAGAGGGATGGTATAAGTGTAGTTAGAGGCTAGACGGCCTGAGGTTTTTCATTTGTTTTGTGTTCTGTAATCTGTGCCTCTATAAAGCTAGCTGAGGCCAGTTTAAAACTACTTCCCTGGAGATGGAGTTATGTTTGTGCCATTCTGGTTACCAAAGTGGCAATCCGAAGAGCTAAAGACCCCCTGAGACTGTCCAAAATGGCAGCTGGATGAATGTGAGTCTCACACCGTCTTCAAAGCAGTGTTTGTTCCCCGGGCACAGCCCTGCCCAAAAACATAACGTCACACCTTGCCACATCTCTAGCCACTGCCAAAAATGGCACCATATGAGGCCATACCTGTAACTACCTCTATGTATACCCATTTCATCATGCCGCCTATGTTGGGACCTCACGCTGAGGTCTTGTAGGCAGCCTGCAGCCTACAAGACTAATTGGTAGGGCTCCCTGCTCCATCATAGTGTTTAAGTCTTTGCACATCCAAAGAACACATAAATGGTTAAAAAGTTAGCACACCCTAGGGATCCAGTACATGTGCCCCGGATTCCAGGGACATACATTCAATCACCTGGGACCCGAATTCTAGTGGGCCCCCTTGAAAATTATCCAGTGTGCCCAATGGATTGGATGGCCCTGGGTGACCACTCATTGGGTGGAGATGGTGCAGTAGGAAATCCCATACACTGTTCTGCAATGCTGATCTCAGGAACAGCTTACTCACGGGAGGCACTTAGGCTTGGCAGTTTCAGGAACATATATACAAGTGCAGTAACTGGAAAGCTTTTCATAGAGAGGCACAAGAGGCAGTTACAAGGGTTTTAGGTTGCCAGTTCTGGTGCAGTTTTGCTGGGATACAAAGGGTGACATGTCCCATTAGGGCTGCACCATTTTTTTAATGTCTTTGTGCCAAGAACTGTTGCCACCCTATTGTCAATAAATGAACTGTAATACACCAAAACTAGGCGCATTATACACCAGGCACGACACATTAGAATGTGCCTAAAGTAGGCGCATCAGATATTCTAGCAATGATATGCTATGTGCCTAGATTAGATGCATCAGTTATACTATACAAGGTAGACCAGATGCCAGATTTTTGACAGGTTCATTCATTCGGGGCACTATACACTCATTTAATGCGCCTTAAAACTAGTATGGTGGCGCCTCTTCTCTGACATGTCGCCCATAGTCTTTAGGTTCTAGCAGTTGTTCCTCATGAAGACCACTCAGCAACAATCAAACTTCGGCAAGTAATGTAAGTACAGGGATACCCTAAAACAGTCATATGGCCACACGTCCACTGATCACCATCTACAGGCCTCTCTAGATAACCCTCCTAGCAAATTAGCTGCAGCATGGTCTAGTGCCACTTCGCCAACCACACAGACACCACTGCACGTTGGCATACAGTAAGTTCCATATAGTTTATATAATCACACAACAAAACCACATAGCAAATCAACCCATAGTCCAGAGGACCACAAATGGTATAGAAGAAGGGCAGTGTAGAGTCTGCAGCGGGGTTAAGCACAGTACACCCCAACCCCCATTTTCATCCATCTTATTCTTGTTTCAAGAAAATTCCCCCAAACATTATCTTTATGTTGTCATGCAGCACTGTGGAGAGCTTTGTAGATAAGAGTGATAGGCTTAAATTGTATTCTATAGTAAACAGGCAGCCAGTACAGTGACTGGTACAGGGTAGAGACATCGGTATAGTGACTGGTACAGGACAGAGGCATCGGTATAGTAACTAGTACAGGGTAGAGGCATCGGTATAGTAACTGGTACAGGGTAGAGGCATCAGTGCAGTGACTGGTACAGGGTAGAGACATCGGTGTGGTAACTGGAACAGGGAAGGAAGATCGGTTTTAGTGAAATGGGTAAAAGGGTTGAGGCCTCAGTTTAGTACTGGTACCCGGGTTGAGGCATCAAGGTAGTGACTTTGGGACAGGGGAGAGGCATCAGCGTAGTGACTGGTACAGGTAGAGGCATCAGCGTAGTGAGGTACAGGGTAGAGGCATCGGTAGTGACTGGTACAGGGTAGAGGCTCGGCGTGTGACTGGTAAGGGGGAGAGGCATCGCGTAGTGACTGGTACAGGTGAGGCATCGTTTGGACTGTACAGGGTAAGATGGATAAAGGGGAACTGGTACGGGCGAGGCTTTGGTATAGTGACTGGTACAGGGTAGAGGAGATCGGTATAGTGACGGTAAGGTAGAGCATCGTATAGTGGGCTGGTACAGGGTAGAGGCATACGGTATGTGACTGGGACAGGTAGAGGCATCGGGGTAGTGACTGGTACAGGTTTGAGGCTCGGTATAGTGGACTGTACAGGGGAGAGCGTCCGGTTAGTGACTGGTACAGGTTGAGGCATCGGTTTAGTGACTGGTACAGGGTAGAGGCATCGGTATAGTGACTGGTACAGGGTAGGGGCATCGGTATAGTGACTGGTTTACAGGGTAGAGGCATCGGTTATAGTGACTGGTACAGGGTAGCGGCATGGGTTTGTAGTGATTGGTACAGGGTTGAGGGTGGTGTAGTGACTGGTACAGGGTAGAGGCTCGTATAGTGACTGGTACAGTTAGGGGCATCGGTATGTGACGGGTACAGGGTAGAGGCATCGGTTGTAGTGACGGGTACAGTGTAGAGGCTCGGTATAGTGACTGGAAACAGGGTTAGAGGCCCATCGGTCCAGTGACTGGTACAGGGACGAGGCCTTAGTTTAAGTGACTGGTACGGGGTTTAAGGCATCGGTGTAGTGACTGGTACAGGGTAGAGGCATCATTGTATCGTCTGGTACAGGGTAGAGGCATCGGTGTAGTGACTGGTACAGGACAGAGGAATCAGTGTAGTGACTGGTACAGGACAGAGGCATCGGTGTAGTGACTGGTACAGGGTAGAGGCATCGGTGTAGTGACTGGTACAGGGTAGAGGCATCGGTGTAGTGACTGGTACAGGGTAGAGGCATCGGTGTAGTGACTGGTACAAGGTAGAGGCATCAGTGTAGTGACTGGTACAGGGTAGAGGCATCGGTGTAGTGACTGATACAGGGTTGAGGCATTGGTGCAGTGACTGGTACAGGGTAGAGGCATTGGTGCAGTGACCGGTACAGGGTAGAGGCATCGGTGTAGTGACCAGTGTAGTGACTGGTACAGGGTAGAGGCATCGGTGTGTGGACGGGTACAGGGTAGAGGCATCGGTGCAGTAAACTGATACAGGGTAGAGGCATGGGTTTGTAGTGACTGATACAGGGTAGAGCATCGGTAAAAGTGACTGATACAGGGTAGAGGCATCGGTGTAGTGACTGGTGCAGGGTAGAGGCATTAGTGTAGAGATGGTCTCTTCAGTAATAAGGTAGTATAAACAGGTTTACAAAAAGAAGGTTGCAGAAGAAAGACAGAGGTTAAATATTGAAATTAGGTGAGAAATGATACTTGGGGAAAGACATTAGACAAGGTAAGAGGAAATGGGGTCGCCATTGAAGGCAGTTGGGTGAGAAGAAGAAAGGAACATGGAGACAACTTCTTCTATTGTTGGGTCACATGTTGAGAGTGAACTAGAGGAAATACGGAAGGTATGGTGATTGATGCTACTTGGGGACTTGGAGATGACTTCATGCACTCAAAGACTAAGCAGGAAGGATCAGAGTCCTTTTGGGATATTAGAGATAGAGGTGAATATTCTTTTTGGCAGGTGCAGGGCAGAGTAGTAGGTTTTCATCAAACTCTTTATAGAGGAAATTGTCGGACATTTGTGACTTTCTGTACAGATGTTTGTGACTTGAGCTCCGCGTAGGAGAAGGAATTTAAAGCATGAGCTAAGGTTGTGGTCACCTGTGTTACAAGGTTCAGGGCATGGTGCTTTATCCAGGTCACTTTGAGACAGGTGAGCGAAGAGATTGCAGACAATAAAGACTAAAGCCAGGCTATAAGTCGCTGAGTGTAGATGGTGTGTAGATTTCTGTATGGGTGATGGCTAGGAGCGGCTGGAGAATGACGAGATAGTGAAGTAGAGAAGGTTGTGGTCATAGAACAGGAGGGGAGAGTTGTTAAATTTGGAAACTGATCAAAGACCGTTGCGTCTTTGTATGAGTTAGTAAGTTGAGAAAGGTCTAGGGAGCAGATTACAAAAGAGCAGATTGGATCGTCAATGGGGATGGTAAGGTCATCCATAATGAGAGCAGGTATTTCACAAGACAGGAAACGAGGAAGTCAGGCAGCAAAGAGATCCATGAATAGGCAGTGTAAGCCAAAGAGACGGTAGACAGTTATGAGGGTGCGGACCTCAAAAGAAAGGAATGTGAGTGAGAGTACTGTAAGGAATGACCTGGAAGGTGCATTGTGGGAAGAAAACTAAGTTTTCAGGTCTGGTGTTTGACAGATGCCAAGGTGCATTATTGGGGGAGAAGTATGGACGCCACCAACAAGCCTGTTTCCAGGTCTGGGGTATGAGAGATGCCAAGGTGTATTGTGGAGAGAGACGTATGGATGCCTCCAAAAAGCCTGTTTCCAGGTCTGGGGTATGAGCGACACCTCCATCAAGCCCATTTCCAGGTCTGGGGTATGAGAAACACCTCCATCAAGCCCGTTTCCAGGTCTGGGGTATGAGAGACACCTCCATCAAGCCCGTTTCAAGGTCTGGGGTATGAGAGACACCTCCATCAAGCCCGTTTCCAGGTCTGGGGTATGAGAGACACCTCCATCAAGCCCATTTCCAGGTCTGGGGTATGAGAGACACCTCCATCAAGCCGTTTCAAGGTCTGGGGTATGAGAGACACCTCCATCAAGCCCGTTTCAAGGTCTGGGGTATGAGAGACACCTCCATCAAGCCCATTTCCAGGTCTGGGGTATGAGAGACACCTCCACCAACTCCATTTTCAGGTCTGGGGTATGAGAGACGCCTCCACTAAGTCCGACTTCAGGTCTGGGGTATGAAAGACGCCTCCACCAAGCCGTTTCCAGGTCTGGAGTTTGAGAGACACCTCCACCAAACCCGCTTTCAGGTATGGGGTATGAGAGACGCCTCCACCAAGCCCGTTTTCAGGTCTGGGGTATGAGGGATGCTTCCATCCACAAGCCACCATTTTCAAGTTGGGGTATAGATAGAGACAGCTCCACGAAAGCGCCGTTTTCAGGTTCTTGTTAGTTGTTCTTGAACTGGGAGTTCTGGGTATGATAAGATTCTCGTCCTCCAAGCTTGGTCCGTTTTCAGGTTCTGGGTTAATTTGATAAGACACCGCCACACAAGCCGTTTTTCATGTCGTGGGGGTCACCTTCATGGAAAGAGCTGCCTCCAACCAAAGTCTCGTAGAGTATAGCCGTTCTTCCTGGGTCTCATGGAGTATTGTGTAGACGTCCCTTTCATCCAAGCCCGTACTTTTTCAGGTCCAGGCGGTTTTGAGAGACACGCCTCCAGCAAGACTTGTTTCCAGGCTGTGCAATGTGGACTATGTTTTTGTGAAAAGTCGTGTAGACCATCATAAATTTGAGCAGCTAGAAGCTCTAGAAGAAGCAATGTCCTGGTCTGTTTGAATCACATGTTCTCTGTGTGGGGTCTCAGCTTCAAAGGTTTAAGTCGATTTAAGAGATTTAAGAGAAGGAATTAGGTCTGTTCGAAAATTTTCGTGACAGTTGGGTGTGAAGTTGATGTTGTCACACTGGCCGAGCACACAGGAGAGAAGGACATAGAGGTAATCATTAATAGATTTGTCAGATTTTGACTCTTTGAGGACTTGTGACAAATAAGAGTTACAGGTTAATAGTAGTAGAGGAGAAGAGAAGGTGGGACCTAGGGTTATGGGGGAGAAGAAAAGAGAAGGGGATTTGGGGAGAAAGAGAAAACGTGCTCTCCTGGAGAATTGCGTGACACCGCATCGAGGGTGAGTGATTTATGAGACCAACTCTTATGTTGAGATGCTGTCTGGAATAAGATGGTTTTAAGGTTATGTAGAGATGTGATGGAACGTGAGAACTGGGAATGGAGAGAAGAAAGATGAGTTAAAGAAGAAGGAAGAAGGTCTTCTTTTTCTTTCTGATTCCCTATGATGTGTATATATATATATCTTTCTACCAGAGGCATGACCTGAAAACAAACAGCAGCTAAACTGAAGATAGAAGTAACGAGAGTGGAAAATGTTCTGGTGTGACAGCCGAGGAATGGAAAGGAATGAAGTATATAAACTCAGTAGAGTGGTGACTGCTTGAATAGACTTTACAGTCGTGTGATCTCCCTCCTCATACTTTCTGGTTTCAATTCTGCTTGTTAAATTAAGATGTTTACTTTAAAATTAAAAGCTATGCACTTACAAGAAACTTTTATGACAAGAACAACCGGATCCTCTAGGGAGGAAGTATGCTGTGCTGCAATCAAAAGGTGAAAAGACGGCTGGAATTGAGGAGGAAAGGATTCTTCAAGATTCAAAGGTTAAGTGCATGATGAACAGGTTAGGACGGGAATCTATTCCACATGAGGGATTTATATTTCAGGTTTGATTCCAGACCCTTAGATTCAAAAAACGTTGTGGACCAGGCAACAAAAACTTGAGCAAGAGGAACGTATGAAAATGAATGTAGTAAAAATAAGTCGCCTTTATTCGGCGCTCATAGACACAGGTTATAAAAAATCCTCATGAGACAGGGTTGACAAAAAATGAAGCACTGCCAAAGGCCGCCCTCATAGACACGAGGAAAACACCAACGCCAGTTTCGTGTGGCGATAATGCCCTTTAATCATGGCAATAACGAGCAATGAAATAGAAATCTTCACGAATAATTACTTGCTCAGTAAAAATGTTAATTGGTTTAGAGATTTTTAAAAACATTTTTATTACTCACTGTGTGTGGTGTTTGTCACGGCATATGGGGAAACGCTAACAAGCATTATAGCGCCATGTGAGAGTCCGGTCTATTGCTGAAAATGTAATACCTGCTCCGTGAACCATGATCTCCAAAGCATCGGGGCCCAAACATGCGCCACTTACAAAATTCCCGTCAAACGTCAAACCAGGCAAGGGCAAGAGACAGCAATGCGCAGTAAGGAAAAAGACGGACCTGTGTAGGAGAAAAAGAAGAAACGTGAAAAAAAAAAAAGAAAAAAAAAAGCGGAATCCCCAGAAAGAATTTGGCGGTTGAAACAAATGTCTCCAGACAGGTGGAAGAAAAAACACTATTATAAGTTGGCCAACTCTGCTAACTACATTAACTAAGTAAGGAAATGAGACAGGAAAATGGGAGAAGAGGGAAAAAAGCTTAAAAAAAATGGAAAAGAGGGAGAAAAAAGCAGAAGAGAGATGAGAAGAGAGGGAAGAGGAAGGACAAGAAGGGGAGGAGGGGAGGGAAGCTATAGAAGGAAGAGGGAGGAAGTGCAAGGGGGAACGGAGATGCGAAGAAGAGGGAATGAGGGAGGATACGGATGGTAGGCTATAACCAAGGAGCACTAATACATTGACATTGTAATGTACACTCAAAATGTATGGTGCAACTTGTTTAAATAATTGAGTAAGAGAAACAAAGAACATTATTGAATAATAGAACTGATAGGTTTTTCCCTTTTATAGTTTTTTTTTAAACCATTGGGAAATGTCTGTGGTTATTTAGGGGAAGGAAAGACTACACATAGCCTCTCTGTCCCGGTCTCAGACCTTGCACCTAAATAAGCTGGACATAAAAGACCTAGGTCTCCTGCTTAGCCTAAAGCTGTTTTTTTTCCTTCTTCTTCTCTATGTAAGGGAAGTTATAACCACAATGGTATTCTTTCTATGGTGAAAGGTACATTGAGATGAGTGTCATCCCAAACCATGGTATAGTGGAATCCCCAACCTTGGTATGGTGGCCACCCAAACCCTGGTAGGGTGGCAACCCAAACCCTGGTATGGTGGCAACACAAACCCTGGTACGGTGGCAACACAAATCCTGGTATGGTGGCATCCCAAACCCTGGTACGGTGGCATCCCAAACCCTGGTACGGTGGCATCCCAAACCCTGATATTGGTGTGGCATCCCTAAGCCCTGGTAATCGGTCGGATACATCCCAAACCCTAGGTACAGGTTTTTTGGCATCCCCAACACCTGGTACAAGGTTGCATCCCAGAAACCCTGGTACGGATGTATGGCACCATCCCAAAACCAAAAACCTAGGCTATTTAGTGACATCACCAAAACCCTGGAATAAGAGTGAGGTTCTCAAATCCTGGTGTTTGGTGGCCCACGTCACAAATCCTGGTATGGTGACCAGGGCCGGGACAAGGCATCCTGGTCTGTAGCCTAGGCGAGTCAGCCGAAGTACAGCCAATTGGCGCCCCCCCCCCCCTCACACACACCACACCACTAATTCCTCTGTGTCACCCCCTGCGCCAGGTCCTGTCACTAATTTTCTGTGCACATTCCACATAGCTCCCGTTACATAACCTCAGCAGTCACTGCCACAATGAAAATCAGCCCTGACAAATTTGCTATTTTTCAAATCGCTCCCTCCGTATGACAGTGTAATACCTAAAATAACAGTCACGAATAATCCACCGATTACATGGGAGCAAATCTACCCAGACGAATGATTTGTTTACTAAAAATACTCCTACAAAACTCAAGACAAAACTATTACTACTTAAGGAAAAATCAAACATACTGCAAGACCCTGAACCAAACGCGACCCCCACATGTGACTATCAGTGTTACACAGGCTCTGAAAACATATACACCGCCATTACAGTGACCATATAGTGGTAGATATAGTTGTATGTAGGCTCAGCAGACATATAAGTGATTACACTGCAGTTACATTTATTGACTCACAGGAGACGTCTTTTCTGATCAGCGTCGTTCACTTTCCCTTTTTCTTCTCCATCCGGTTCACACCTTCATCGCTGATTGCTCCCGGCCAATTACTCGTCCCCTCGGGATTTGGACACAAATATCTTAGATTCCTCACATTTCAAGTATCCTTTAATTATAGGTATATAAGTTACCATTAGTCAGCCAGGTATTATAGATATGCCCTCTCAGTAGGCATATAGATCTTGTCCCCTTAGACTGGTAGGTATATAAATATAGGGGCACTCAGGCCATGGTAATTATAGCTAGGGGTCAGCAAATATATTGCTAGGGTTCAGGAAGGCAGTGTGGTGGTATGGGGGTACAGGCAGGGTAGTTCGCTTTAAAAGACATGGGGTTTCTTGCGATGGCGGCTACCAGGCAGGCGTCTTCTTCGTCGTGTCCTGTAATCGGGACTGCTCACAGGTCAGGCGGGATATGGGGGCTCAGGTATAGGACGTTATGGGGGGCACTCAGGCTGTGGCATGTTAGGTGGCACCACAGGCATAGGGCATTATAGGGGATGCGCAGCAGGCAGGTTATTGTATGGGGGCCGCAGGCAGGATATGGGGGGCCACTGGCAGGTCATGTATGGGGGCCACAGGCAGGATTAGAGGGCCACAGGCAGGCATTTAGGTATGGGCCGCAGGCACAGGCATTATAGGGGGCTCGCAGGCTAAGGGCTTTATGGAGGGGCCGCAGGCAGGAATATTATAGGGCGGGCCGCCAGGCAGGAATATAAGGGGGCCGCACTGGCAGGGATATAGGGGGCAGCAGGCAGGCATTATAGAGGGTGGACCGCAGGGCAGGATATAGGTGTGGCCACAGGCATGGCGGGCTATACATAGTCTGGTAAGCGGTGTTTCAAACTGCTGTTCTTGTCGTACCTAGTTTATGGGGGCCACAGGCAGTACTATAGCGGCCGCAGGCAGGCATTCATAGGCGGCCACAGGCAGGATTATAGGGGGGGATCAGGCGAGGCAGGAGTTATGGAGGGGGAGCCGCAGGCAGTAATATAGGGGGTGCCGAGGACAGGCATTATAGGGGTGTTTGGCCAGCACGTGCGGGGATAATAGACGGGTAGGCCGCAGGCATTATGGGGGCCTCACAGGGCAGTATAAATTTTTTTGATTAAAAAAATAGAGACAAAGTGGCAGCAGGCAGGCATTTTTTGGGGGCGCAGGGCCAGGATTATATAGGGGACAGCAGGGCAGGCATTAGTAGGCATACATGCCAACTCTCCCTGCTTTGTTTTGGGGCTGGGGCGGGTACCGCTATTTGGCGGTCCGCCCCCCCGCCCTCACCGGGGTGGACAGTTAGGCTGTTTCCTCCCGCCGCCTGCAGGCGCGCGGGGGTGCCTTTAAATTACCCGCCAAAGCGCAGAGAGTAGCGCTTGGTGGTGCGCTACTTATACTTGCGCGGCTCGCCACTCGGCGAACGCTCCTACAGGCGGGCTGAGAGGCCGGCTCACCCGCCCGCGGTCTCACTGTGGGGCGGGGAGGGTGGCAGGAGGGATCGATCCTCCTGCCTGCCTCCCCTGTAGTACGAGCGCCGGTGTGTTGTGCGCCGTACATACAGTTCAGCGGCGCAAGGGAAGTGACGCGCGCGCCTGTAGGGGAGTGACGCAGCGGGCTGCTCTGCACTTCCCCCTGCGCCGCCTGAAGAGACCTCGGGGCAGGGGAAGTAGGAGCTGCCTGCGCTGCAGGAGCCTGGTAGGTAAGTGGATGTTATTATTTTTATTTTTTATTAGCTTTTGTGGCGGCTCTACCGGCTAACAGTGAGGGCGGCAACTACCTGGCCAACGCAAGTGGGGGCAGAGACACGCAGGCAACAGGGGGAGGCAATAGCCTGGCTACAGAGGGGGCACTTACCTGGCAACAAAGAGGGGCATCAACCTGGCAAAAAGGGGGCACTACCTGGCTAACAGATGGTGGGCACTACCTGGCTAACAAAAAGGGGGCACTACCTGGCAACAGAGGGAGGGGCACTACCTGGCAACAATGGGCGGCACTACCTGGCAACAAAGGGGCACTACTGCAAACAAAGGGGGCACTACTGGCTAAACAGATGGGCGGCACTACCTGGCCATACAGACGGGGGCATACCTGGCTAAACAGATGGGGGCGCACTACTCTGGTAACAGATGGGTGGGGCAGTCTACCTGGCAAACCAATGGGGGGCACTACCTGGGCAACAATGGGGGCACTACCTGGTAACCAATGGGTGGCACTACTGGCAACCAATGAGGCGGCACTTCCTGGGTAGTACAGATGGGGCACTACCTGGCTAACGATGGTGGGCACTATTGGGGCTACGATCGGGGGCATACTGCGTAACAGAGGGGGCCAACTACCTGGACTAAAGCATGGGGCACTACCTGAGATAACAGATGGGGGCACTAACCTGGCTAACAGATGGCGGCCCTACCTGGCTTAACAGATGGGGGAATACCTGGCTAAAAGTTGGGCCGGCACTACCTGGCTAAAAGATGGGGGCACTACTGGCAACAATGGGGGGAGCTACCTCGGCAAACAATTGGGGACGCGCAATACCTGGCTACAGATGGGGGCACTACCTCGGCTAAAAGATGGGGGCACTACCTGGAAAACATTGGGCGGGCACTACCTGGAAACATATGGGGGCACTACCTGGCCAACAATGGGGGCATACTGGTAACAGAGATGGGGCACTACCTGGCTAACAATGGGGCCGAATTACTGAGGGCTAACCAATGGCGGCACCTTCTCTGGCTAACAAAGGGGCAGGAGCACCGTTCCGTGCATAACAAAGGGTCGGGCATCACCTGGCTAGAAATTTCGGGTCCTACCTGTGCTACAGACGGGGGCATCTAACTTGGTCATACAAGGGGGGCATCTACAAGACCGGTAAGAGTGGGAGTGTGGCGCTTTTTGGAAGGGGCCGTAGCGTTTGCATACCGACAAGATGGGCAGTTGTCCAGACATATTTTGCCGCGGCGAGCTACGCGCGCCGACCACTAGAGTGCTCCTGCCTTTGTTCACTTTCAAAAAGTTGGCAACTATGTTTATAGGGGGAACGCAGGCCAGATATAGGGGCCTAGGCACGGCATTATAGGGGACAGCAGGCAGGATTATAGGGGGGACCGCAGGCAGGTATATAGGAGGGTAGCCAGGATGGCAGTAGAGTATAATTAGTGTCTATCATCGAATTATTAATACGGGGGCCACAGGCAGCGTAGATGGGGCCACAGGAAGGCGTATGGGCTGGGCCGCAGGCAGTATATAGGGCCGCAGGCAGGCTTTAGGTCGGCCGCAAGGACAGGATATAGGGCAGCAACGGCAGGCATTATAGGGGGCATCGCTAGCTGGATATATGGGGTCCGCAGGCTTTATGGGGGGCCGCAGGGCAAGGATATAGGGGCATGGCAGGCGAGGCATTATAGGGGCCGCAGGCAGGGATTATAGGGTGGCCGCAGCAGGATAATAGGGGGCCACAGGCTAGTATATAGGGGCCGCAGGCAGGCCATCTATAGGGGTGGCCGCAGGAGATCATAGGGGCCAGACAGGCATATGGGGGCCACAGGCAGATATATAGGGGCCCACAAGGCAGGCGTATGGGGGCCACAGGCAGGCGTAGGGGGGCCACAGGCAGGCAAGCTTAAAATACAATACAACATTAATACTTACCCAATTCCCGGCGCCGGCTCTACCGCGCTCCTCTCTGTCTCTCTTAAGCCGCGCGCTCACTCACGGCCAGCTCCTTGGCGCGCGATCGGCCTGTGACGCGCTGTGCGCTGCCGAGGAGAGGCAGCGGGCGTGACTATCTCACGATCATCTGCGTACGCTTGCAAGGCTGAGGCACACTGGTGGCCGCGGCGGGGTCTCACAGCGCTGTGACGGACCCGGCCGGCCCCGCTGGTCGGCGCCTGCGGCTCATCCGGAGGATCCCCAGCGATCTCCTCCCGGTGAGCGGGTCCGACTGACAGTTCAGCGGGGGCAGGGATGATCGCGGCTGCTTGCTCGCAGAAGCGGACACAGAGGGGAACGCCGGCGCTTAGGCCACGCAGCGGCCTGCGAGCGGGCCGGAGGGTCGGGGGCTGACGGCGCCCTTAGGGACTAGGCCTGACGGTAGGCGCCCTAGGGCGGTCCGCCTACCGTTGGTACCCGTCGTCCCGGCCCTGATGGTGACATCACTTAAAGGGGTTTTACCACAAAGTAAATTTGAAGTGGGAAACTTGCGAATTAAATAATAAACATTTTCACAATTCATCATTATTAACAATTATCTACCAGTTTTGTGTTAGCTGCTCCCTTAGCGATCCATAGTGTACAGCTCATCTTCAGGGGATACGACCAGTGTTGAGGCTACTCAGTGATGGGCACGATACTCAGAATCACTCTCCTCTCAGGCAATACTATCTGCATCTTCCTGGCTAGTAATCACACACGCTCACTGCTGAGCGAGTGTTCAACACCAGTGCTGTCATGTCTACTACAGTTTCTTCTGTACTCCTTAGTGTAATCACAACACACTTAGTACCTTGGGGTCGTTGAAACAGCTCTGTTTCTCAGCAATTGTCATTCTTACTCCTGTCTCTGTACTCCGTAGTAATCACACACCATTCACTGCCTGAGCAAGGTTCAACTACAGGGTCTGATCATTTTATCCCTGTCGCTGTAATCCTTTGTAGTCACACCCAGACTCACTGCTGACGCAGAGTGTTCAAACTCTAGGTGATGTCATTCCTACTTCTTGTCCTCTGTACTCCTGTAGTAATCACACTACACTCACTGCTGACGTGAGTGTTTCAACCCTCAGGTGCTTTCAATGTTCAACTCCTGTCCGCTGTACTCCCTTAGCAAACATCAATAAAAAATGAAACCTCAATACAGTTATGTCGCATTGGAGAGAAAGAAAAAATCCACCGTTTGGTTCCTGCTAATGCGATTTAAATTAGGTTTCTCCTATCGCTTGAAAGGCAGATATAAGTTAATAAACCGCTCAGTTACATTGTAGCTACTATATAGCTCTGCTGATGTAATATTAAACAGACGTTGTTGACTAGTGTGAGCAGACGCAACTGAGAAAACGCACAGGTGATGATGTCACTAATCCCTTGCTGGCTCACATATGCATTCAAATAACTCATACATGAGCCACTTTTTTGAATCAATTGAAACTGAAAACAGGACAAACCAGACATAGAATGCCTTGGTAGTACAACCTCGTTAACTTGAAATTTACTTGAAAGTAGTGATATAGCAAAATTGGTCCACTGTTCAGAACCAACCAGAAAGTATTGCGGCATACTATAAAGACCCCCTATTGAGTGAGTAATAGTGGGGTAGTTCGGCACTGCCTGAGAGTTTAAAGACCCCCCCTTTTAAAATTGTTTGTCTCTCTATAGACATTGATGGCATAACGATAGAATATGCCATCAATGTCTGATAGGTGCGGGTCCTTCCTCTCCTCGAAAATGAGTCCTGAATTCTTGTAAGCAGGGAATATTGGTATTCTCTAAAATCATAAACCCCTGAAGATGCACCATCAAAAAAAGTGGGAAAACGCATTAGGAATAATGTATGTATGTTTCAATACTATTTTAATTTGTAGCTTACAGGATAGGGAGAGCCTTTATGGAGTGGGGACAGGCAGAACCCCTGTAAGATAGGGAGGGTGTAATAGAGTCTGGTTAAGATAGGGAGGGTGTAATAGAGTCTGGTTTAGGGACTTATTCCATTCCCATATTGCAGTTATCAAGAAGAACCATTACAGGTCAATTGGAATGGGAGTTTCAATTACCGTCGACCAGCCCGCTCATCTGTTGTCAGAACTCACATTGATTTCAATGGGAGAGTCCCAACCACCTCTCCCAGATCAAAATGAGGAGGTTTGGGGGCTTGTTCTTCAGATGGAATCCGCACCTATCAGACATTGATGATATAGCCTATCGATATACCATCGTTGTCTACAATGAGACATCCCCTTTAGGCCCCTTAAATCATTAGAGCTTTAAAGGCCGTGCACAAATGAATAATCTGGAATCAAAATGGACTTTCCTTGCAACAAAAGTACAAGGAATGTTCTTGACTGTAGAGGAGAAGTTTTGGAAATTAAATGAAAGAAGGAATATTTATTATCTAAATGCTACGTAAGATTCGCTCCCTGCACGAGTTAGTAAATTTACGGAGAGAAAAAACGGGGCTGACAAAAGTGGCATTGGCGATACACACAAGTTTAATGACTTATTTTTGGAAGCTTGAAAACTTGTGAATGAAAATAACAGCAGGGAAAGGGATGAGGCAAGTGCAACAATACCATATATCTCAGGGAAGAGGGAACTCAAGGACAGAAAAGAATTCTGCCAATGACAGCCTGCTGAGAAAATGCACTGGGGTTTTAGTTAAATATACGGAAGATGCATTATTAAACAGAGTCAATAGAAATAAATATACTTTTTGTATGTTTCCTTTTAATAAAAGATCTGTGATATACTAGAAGATAACATCACCCACAGGCAAGAATATAACGACTACATTACTGAACATTATGTACAAGACTATCACTACTATAATACTGCCCCCTATGGACAAGAATATAACTACTATAATACTACTCCTATGTACAAGAAATATAACTACTATAATACTGCTCTATGGGACAAGAATATAACTACTATAATACGCTCCTATTTACAAGAATATAACTACTATAATACTGCCCCTATGTACAGAGTAAAAACTACTATAATACTGCCCCTATGTACAAGAATATAACTACTTAATACTGCCCCTATGGACAAAAATAGAAATTACTATAATATACTCTATGTAAAAGAATATAACTCTATATACTGCTCCTATGTACAAGAATTTTAAACTAAAATACTGCTCCTATGTACAAGAATATATACAAAATTTATCCCCCTATGTACAAGGTAAAAAACTATAATACTGCCCCCTATGTACAAAATATAATATAAAATATCCCCCCTTGTACAGTATAACTACTATAATATGCCCCCTATGTACAAGAATATAACTACTAAAATATACCCCCTTGTACAAGAATTAACTTTTAAATACTATCCCCTTTGTAAAAAAGAATATAATACTTAAATACGCCCCCTATGTACAAGAATATAATACTATAATATCGCCCTATGTAAAAAGAATTAATACTTTAATTTTGCTCCTATTAAAGAATATAACTACTTTAATACTGTCCCCTATTACAAGAATTTAATACTATAATATGCTCCTAGTCGAATATAACTATTTAAAATACTGCCCCCCTATTTTCAAGAATAAAACGATAAAATATGCCCCATTACAAGAATTTAACTACCTTTTTTTCTGCTCCCATGTACAAAATATAACTCTATAATACTGCCCCAGTACAAGAATAAAACTACTTAATTGCCCCTTGTACAAGAGTATAACTACTATAATATGCCCCTATGAAAAAAAGTTTATAATGACTATAATCTGCTTTTATGTATGGGGAATATAATACTATTTTTATACCCCAATGTACAAGAATATAACTCTTTTAATATTTTTCCCTTTTCAAAAATATAAGTACTATATATGTCCTTGTAAAGAAAAAAACTACTATAACATGCCCCTATGTACAAGATATAATACTATAACCTCTCTATGTCAAATTAACTACTAAAATACTCCCCCCTTTGTACAAAAATTTAAAAATTACTAAAATATGCCCCCCTATGTCAAAAATTATATATATAATACTGCTCCTATGTAAAGAAATATCGTTAAACTGCTCTTTATGTATAAGAATATAACATAAAATCTGTCCTATGTACGAATATAACTATTATAATACGTCCTATTAAAAGAATAAACTAATTTTTTATGCCTCCTCTATGTACAAAAATATCCTACTATAATACCCCCTCCTCATGTACAAGAACATAACTACTATAATACTGTCATTGTAAAAGAAAAAAATACTATAATACTGTCCCTATCTTCAAAAATTAAAACTACTATAATACTGTCCCTATGTTCAAAAAATATAACTCTAAAATACTGTCCCCTATGTCAAGAATATAACTACTATATACTGCCCCCTATGTACAGAATATAACTACATATTACTGTTTCTATGTACAAAAATATAAAAATTTAAAAATACTGCTCCTATGTACAAGAATATAATTACTTAATACTCCTCTATGTACAAATTAATTTCTTTTATGCTCTTTGTAAAGAATATAATTACTTAATACGCCTCCTATGTAAAAAATTAACTTATAATACTGCTCCTATGTACAAGAATATACGACTTAAAAATCTCTTTATGTAAAAGTATAACTATAAAATATGCCCAATGTAAAAGAATATAACTCTTTAATACTCCCCCTTGTAAAGAATTAATACTAAAATAGCTCCTATGTAAAGAATATAATACTATAATACTCTCCTTGTAAAAGAATATAACTCTATAATACTGCCCTATGTAAAAGAATAAATACTTAATACTGTCCCTATGAAAAGAATATAACTGCTTTAATACTGCTTAGTACAAAAATATAATACTATTACTGCCCCTATTTTCAAGAATAACTACTATGTATCCCCTTTTGTCAGAATTAACTATTTTAAATACTGCCTATGACAAGAATATAATACTATAATACTGCCCCTTGTCAAGAATTTAACTACTTATTACGCCCTTATGTACAAAATTTTTAAACTACTTTAATTTTGCCCCCTATGTACAAGAATTTTAACTAATAAAATACTGCCCCTATGTACAAGAACATTTCGTTAGGTTTCCACTCGGGTTTACTTTTTGCACAGGGCTGAATCAAAAATATTTTCGGTTTTTTTGGGGCCCGGGTTTAATGGCGGGAAAATTTTATCCCCTCACTAATCCCGCGTCTGCGATTTTAAAGGTAACATAGCAATAATGGGCTATAAAATGATTTTAAATCGGAATCAGTGTACAATTTGGGGCCCTTTTGATATACTAGGGCCTACTTTGGGAAATTTTGTTAACATCTGGAAAGTCTGGGGCTAAAGGGATGGATAACGGTACTAAAACGAGGACAGATTTTTAATTCCCGTAAAATGAAAAGTTTAGAATTTCCCTAATACTTTTGTTTTTTTCACCATGGATCTGAAGATCTTACGGGTTGGGAATGGCAAGAGAAAATTTGTCCAAATGTAAAAAGCTAAACCCTCAAGCATGCGGGAAAGTAGTCCTGCAAAAGGGATGAGAAAAAGTTTAAGGAATACTGTTTTGGAAAATCCTTTGTGCAAAAAAGGTCTGGGCTTTGGCCACCTCGGATGGAAGGGAGTTCTTGGTCAACAGGGTCCCCCTATAGAAGTTCTCTAACCCCTTTAGGGCCAAAGTGGGTTTTTGGGCCCTACTTTGTATTTTGAGGAACATAACTTTTTTTTTTTTTGTATTTTAACCTACCTTTTTATCCTTGCTCTAATAGAGCCGCACCTAAGTACAGCATGGCCATTTGCATGTAACCAGCTTTGGGTTTTAATGGAGCGAGAAGTCTTAGTATGGGCCAGATGGCATCACGAGATTTTCGTACCAACATAGTTCCAACATCTTTGTAATTTTTTATCATACATACAGTGAATTAAAGGGACACTTCCATCAAAAAGGAGTATTTTTGTTAAAAACTATTTTCCTAATTTTAAAATTTATTTTTTTTACAATTTTTGGCAATTTTTTTTTTTTTTATTTAAGCATCCTATGCAATTAAAATTACATATAGAATATTGTCCTTCTCTAGCTGTGTGAGCGCTTTAGTTTTGGCAGGGGAGATTAATCTCGACTCCCTCAGCTGCTACTTCTCTCCCACATAGTCTTATTACAAATAGTAGGTAACAACATAAAGATTGCTTATTGTTCTAAAAGATAAGATTATACTAGGGCTATAGGGTAATCTTTTTCTGCCCCTGGTGGGAGGGAGGGAGGTTTCTCACTGACCAGGTAATTGCTGATAACTTTTTCACGTCTAAGACCAGAGTAGGGGGACAAAATACCGCCGGGGGGGAAACATATACCTCCCTATCCCTGCCTATGGAGGATTTTTAACATCCCTTTGGGGAAAATATACTGCCTTTGGGGGACATATCCCGGGCCCTTTTCTGGGTTATTACCTGCCTTTGGGGGAAATTAAAATCCCTTTGGTGGACTTTATCCCTCCCTTTATGGGGGAAACATATCCCCTCCCTTTTGGGGGACTTTAACCTCCCTATGGGGGGAATTACCGCCTAGGGGGGACATTTTACCTCCCTTTACCAAATATGGGGGACACATACCGGTTTTTATCCCTTTGCCTATGGGGGACATTTCCCTGCCTTTGGGGGACATTCCCCCTCCCTAGGGGGTGCCCTTATACCTCCCTTATGGGGGACTATCCCTCCCTCGGGGGATATTAAATGCCTATCCCTGCCTATGAAAATTCTATTGGTATCCATTTTTTTTTTTTAAAATTTTACCATGCCGTCTTTCCCCCCCTAGGTTTTATACTGAGCAATAAGTTTTCCCGTTTTTTGGGGGCAAAGTTGTTCCCTGGTTATATTGGGCGGCTTATACTCGAGAAAATTTAGGGTTTAAGGTACTTTGGGGAAAATTTAAAAAAAAAAAATTTACATAAAAAAAAAACAAAACCCAATTAAAAAAAAAAAAATTCCCATATTTAGCCCTCTTATTGTTTGGGCAATATGGGGAAAAAAAAAATTTTTCCCTTGGTAGCTTTCCCTAAAAATAGAGGGCCCCCCCACCAAAAATTTTGTTTGGGACAAACCCTTTTAATCCCCCAAAAGTTTCCCCGGTAAATTTTAGCTGCCGGAATTTTTGGGGGGACTTTTTGAAATCCCAGCAGGAAAGTCCCCCCCTGCTCCACTCTTTGTTAAAAACCTTGGCCCAAAAAAGTGTGAAAAACTTTAAACCCTATTTGTAGTAACTGGGGTTGAAATTATTTGGGGTTATAGGTTGAGGGAGTCCATTTACTACAGAAAATCTCCCTGAAAACCTGGCCCCCCATGGTCTTTCTTCATCTGTAGTCTTCACCCGTGATTTCGTTTTTAGAGACGACCTTTGGGGAAAGGACTGTGGGGAAAAGGAAAGGGTAAATTTAGGGGTCCGATTATGGTTTGCTTTGGTATGGGGTCTTTTTTTGAGGTCTGTTCTGGTGGGAAAATTTACCCAAATGAGTGTGCTTTGGGGGATGGGGGACGGTTGCACCTTGTGTTTTCAATCGAGCAAGAGTTTGATTTAAAACAAGTGTCAGAAACTGCTAAAACTGGGCGGGTTGTTTGGGAAAATGGTACAACACATTTAAAACGCAAGTTATGTATAGCCCGGGTTTCCCGTAGCTCCAAATCCCCCTGTGTAGAATTATAACAAGAGGTCACGGTTAGCCAAAAAAACCTAGTTTGGCTATTTCACTAGGAAAAAAACACAACGGGAGTAAAAGTGCAAAAAAAAGGGTATAGTAAAATTTGACGAAAGTGCCCGAGCACGAAACGCGTTGTTCTTTTAGCTTTTTTTTGGTTTTTAAATCCCGTTGCGGGTTTTTTTCCCAGTGGAAAAAAGTCTAAAATTTTAGGTTTCTGTTGCCGTGGACCTCTTTTTGTTATGGTTCCCGGGCCCCCATTCGTTTTAAAAGGGGGGGGGGTGGGCAGGGGTGCAGCCACCAAGGAACTCCCGAATAAGTGACTGTTTTCAGTCCCCTTGAAAAAACATAAGGGGGTTGAGCCCTCTAAATTTCACAAATAAAAAGGTGAGTAAAAGGGCAAAAAAAGTCCCCCCGATTTTTTTGAAGTAAGGCAAAGTTTTCCCCAAAGGCTTTATTGCCGGGTAAATGCCGTACCCGGGTTTTTAAATTTAAGGCATTTTTACTTTCTCCCCCCCGGCGGATTTGCCCAGCAGGGGGAAAAGAGACAGAATCCCCGTTTTCTTTGAGGGGTGTGAATTTTCCGTGTTACTGGGACGGATTGGAGCCGTACTGCAGCGCAAAAACCGGGCGGGGGAGTATTGGGCTCCAAATTAAATCCCCGAAAAAGGTGTGAAGAGGCCTAACAGTCTTACACCCGGAAACGCTCTTGTCCTTTTTTTGTGAATTACTCGCACTTTTGTAATCCACCGGAAAAAATAAGGGGATAAAATCCAGTAAAAAAAAATATGAAAGGCAAAAAGGAACTAAAGCGTTAGGCCGAAAAAAATAGATTTCAGTGAGTTTGGGCCCTTCTCTTAAAAAAGGAATAAAAAAGGATTTTTTAAAAAAATAGTTATGAAAAAAAAAATAAATTGAAAAGAGGGAAATTAAAATTTTTCCCAAAAAAGGCGGGCATGTATTTTTCGGGTTGCGGGCCCGTTTTTTTTTGGGGGGGAAAAAAGGCGCCTCACCGATCCCAAAAACCCCCGTCGGATTTCAGGGGGGGTGCGTGTTAGGTGCAACGATCGCCACTTTCGATGGCCTAACATGCGGGGGGTGCAATGGGGGGGCCGGGTGTGGGGGGTTTTTGGGGGGGGACGCCACATTTTGAATACTCCGGGCGTGCATGATCGCGGGTCGGGGAAAGTGCGGCGCATTTCAGCGCTCGCCAACCCTCGAACAGGCCCGACCTAGTTTAATTGGTTAAATTTAGCCGGAAAGGGGGGAAGTTTAAGCGGGGAACGTTTAAAGGAATGGGGCAAAATGTGCTCTTGGTCGGGCTTTTTTACAACAAATACAATTTAAAAAAAAAGGAGTTATCAATAAAATTATTTCATTAAAAGATAAAAATCCCAAAATTGTTTTAAAAAAAAGAGAAATTATTGAAAAAGTTGAAACATTATAAAAACAGGGGCAAAAATATATTAAGATCGCAAAAAAAAATAAATCCCGGGGTCTCCATCCGGGGGGCGGCATGGAGTATGATTCAAAAAAATCGTTTTTAATTGGGGGTTTAAAAAATTATCAGAAAAAGAGCTCAAAAACCCTTTTAAAAAAAATTTCTTCAATAACAACAGTTTGTCGCCGTGACCGGGCGCAACCTCAGGAATTTGGAAATTTTGGGAAAAATTGGGCCCGGGAAAGACAGTAATTTTTAAAATTTTGTAAGCGCTTTTTCATTGGTCGGCAAAAAAAACCCCAAACCCAAACAGATAGGGGGCGCAGTGCCCCTTATAATTATGGGAAAAAATATTGGGCCAATCAAAAGGGGGGGACAGTTCAAAAAACAGTAAAAAAGGCAAAAAAAGAGTGATTGGGTTTAGACAGGCGGCAGGGTTTTGAATCCCCCATTCATATGTGTGGTCTATTTTAAGGGAAAAAAGAGGGCGGGGATAGAAGGGCGCCCCCAAAAAAATTTTTACTGTCTATGGGGAAAATTTTAGTACTGTGATTGGTTGGGGGGGGAAAGGGGCTGTTTTTGGCTTAGCCATCAAACGGGGGAGCACTTATCTCATAGAGTTTTTATGGGGGGGAAAAAAAAATGCAGGCGAGCCTGTTTTGATTGGCCCAAATTAAAAAAGGCACGAAATTTTTTGGGCCAATGGGAAGGGAAACGAGCGACGTTTTTTTTGGGGTTTTTTAATGCAATCTGTAAAAAAAACGAACATGGCAGAAATAAAATGATAAAACTCAAAGAAAAATTTTACCCAAATTTTATATAAAATGAAATTTTCATGGTGGCTGGCGCAGGTGCCCTCCCCCCCCCGCCCGGGGCCCCCCTGCCCACATGGGGCCCGGGCGCGGGTGCCGTCACCCCCCCCCGGGCCGCCCCCTTCCGAGGGGCCCGGCGCGGGGGCCGCACCCGCCCGGCTTTCCCCCGTTGCCCGCCCCCGGGTGCCAGTCTACTTACCCTCCACGCTCCTGTGTCCGCTCCTCCTGTGCACCCGGCGCGTTTTCCCGCTGCTTAAGGGGCGCGCCGCCCTGGTCGGATTTAAAGGGCCACGCGCGGGAATTTGCAATTGTCCGGCCGCGGCCAAATTTTTGTAACGCCTTGCACTCTCTGCCGATCTTTGGGTGTCGTTAGTTTGTCTTGAGATTTCGTTTGATTACCATGTCCCAGTCCTTCCCGTCTTTCCGGACCCCTTCCCGTTTGCCGCCCGGGCCCCTCCTGACACGAACCTCTCCCCCCATCCTGACCTCCCGCCTGTCCCCGACATGTCCCGGATTACGTTTCGTACCACGCACTACCCCCCCGCCAAACCAAGCAAGTCACTTTAGGGGTAGCGACCTGGTAGCCTCAGCTGAGCAAATCCTTCCCCTTTGCGGCGGGCTCTGGTGAAAACCGGGACCTACTTAAACTCCCCCTCCCTGGCGTGGCTTAAAAACTACCATCGTTTTGCGGTGGTCCAGCGAATCCACCAACCCGTTACAATAAAACAATAATATGGGGTGAATTCAATGAGTTCATTTTTATTTCTTTATTTTCGTTAGCCAATTATCAATAATAGGGGTGTAACGAAAATAAAGAAATAAATATGAATTTATTGAATTCATATTTAGTTTATTTTCGTTACCCCCATATTATTGTTCATTTTATATACACATCGGTACAACTTCATGAGTCTTATCATTTGATTTCTGCCATGTACAGTTTTATTATAGATTGCATTAGAAAACCCATAAGAGCGTCGCTCGTTTCTCCCATTAACCAATCACAAACAGAGTCGCTCTGCATTTTTTTCCCCATAGAACTCTATGAGATAAGTAGCTCACCCGTTTGTTTGGGGCTAAGCAGGACGAGCCCTTTTCCCCCCCCAACCAATCACAGTACTAGAATATTTCCCATTAGACAGTAATAACTTTAGGTCTGCCCTTCAATCGCGCCCTTCTTTCTCCACTCAAAATAGACGCACTACATGTGATTGGTGGATTTCATATCTGCCGCCTGGGCTCAACCAATAGCTCTTTTCTGCCTTTTTTACTGTATTTTGAACTTTTCCCCCCTTTTTGCATTTGATTGGTCAATACTTCTCCATAGCTTATAATGGTTCACTGTCGCTCCTATTCTGATTGGCTGGCTTCTGCCGACCAATGAGAAGAGCTTACAGAATTTGAATTACTGTATTTCCTGGCAATTTTCTATATCGCAATTCCTGATGTAGCGCCGGTGACGGCGACAAACGCGTTGTTAGGGATTTGATTGAAGTATGTTTTTAGAAGGTTTTAGCTCTTTTACAGATAATGTTTTACACTTAATAAAAACGATTTTTTTAATCATACTCCATGCCTCAAGGAGCTGAGATTGATTTCTTTTGCGATCTTATATATTTTTCCTTTAATTTTAAATGATTAACTTTTTCAATACATTTAATCGTTTTTTTTTTTCATATTCCAACAATTTTATTAGGAACAAATCATTGCAGATGAAGTAAATATGAAGACATTGTCAACGCCGATTGTTACAGTGTAAAACATAGAAACTTTTAACACAAGGATAATCACTCTGGTAAAGCCTATGAAAAATAATTCAACTGGCGTCAATGTCCAAATGGTACATCAGTTATAGATGCAGTAAACAATACAGTATTCAAAAACGCATAGTTATGTAGCAGAGCAGAAAAACCCAGAGGGTAGAACATGCAGCCTGAAAAACAATGACAATTAGAGGAACAATTAACGGCCTGTGTAGTAAAGGACTGTGGGAGTCCTATATGGTCACATTGGGTCAGAGGTAGAGAATTAAGCCTCGGCCGTAGAAAATACCTAGAATACTAACAATTAAACACACTCAACACACATGCCAACAATCACACTAAGGGGGGGGGGGGGAGCGGGACAGGGAACAAAAGGGGAGAGGGGTGAGCCAGGAGGGGCTTTTAGCTGGAAGATCTTAAAGTATGTTGGAGTGAGTCGTGGTTAGGGCGCGGGAAGCATGTGAAGCCTGGAATTGCAACCAAGGTGCCCAAATCTGTGTCAGCAACCGTACTCGGTCCTCTGACATGGCTAGAAGTTTTTTTCCCGTGATAAACATGGGAAAACCCATGTACCATTCCTCAAAACGAAGGTGGATTTGGTGTCTTCCAAAAGTCTTGGAATGACGTTTTGGCCGCTTTTAGGGGGGT
>JAODAL010014388.1:0-87659 GCA_025379985.1 Phyllomedusa bahiana | reverse complement strand
TGGGGGCCAAGCACCACCCTCCTTTTAAAGTACCCAGGGGTGTGATTCTTATTTTAACCCAGGGACAGATTGATCTCCAGCCCGTCCTCATCAAAAACCCACACCTGTGTTAATGGAGCAATAAAGAAACGGGTTATTTGGTCCTTTTTAAGGCGGGCCTGCAATAAATTTGAAATGTGTTTTTGGGGGAAAAATTCTTTTAATTTAGGCAACTATTGACTTTGAAATTAATTCCCTTTTAATTGATCCCCTTTTTTAAATAAAAATTCGGGAGTAATGAAAAAATTGCCATTAAAAAACCTGATGAAAGTAGCCTTTGAAAAAAATTAACATTTGTTTCATTCTAAAAATTTTGGCCGCTGTCACTGCGAAAGAAATTTTTTGCCGAAGAAAAAACGGGACAGACCAGGGAAAAGGGGTGGGACCGACGGGGACTTGGGGTTTTTGGGCTCTACACTGCCCTGAAATGTTTTACCTCAGAAAAACCAGCCAACCGGGGAAAAGGGTAGTCCCTTAGCCAGATTTGGGGTTATGGAATTCTACACTCCCCTGTATGTATGCCCTGACAGAAGAACCCAAGCAGGGAAAAGGTGGTCCCTGGGCCAGACTTGGTTTTGGGCTTACACGGGCCCTTTGTATGTTGATCTTCAAAAGAAACTAGCCGGGGACCAGGGAAAAGGTTTGGTGCCTGAGCCAGACTTGTGGTATTGGTCTACACTGCCCTGAAATGTATGACCTCCCAGAAAAACAGCCAGAGAAGGGAAAAGGGTGGTGCCTGAGCCAGATTTGGGAATTGGATTTTCCTGCGCCTGTATGTTTTTATTCGAAGAAAACCAGAACAGGGTAAAGATGGGGGCCTGAGCCAACTTGTGGTTTGGCCCCTACACTGACCTTTTGTATGACCTGCAAAAAAACAGCCAAACCAGGAAAAGGGGAAATCCCCCTAAGCCAGACTTGTGGAAAGGCTTTTACATTGCCCTGAAAGTATAAACCGCAGAAAACACCCGCCCAAGGGAAAATGGTGGTGGTCCGGGAACTTGTGGTTTTGGCCTACCCGGGCGCCTATATTTTGTGACCTGCAAAAAAAACCAGCTAACCAGGGAAAAAGGTGGTGCCGACCCCAGACTTGTGGTGTTGGCCCCTAAAACTGCCCCCCTTTTTGGATAAACCCTGAAAAAAAAAAGCCAAAGCAGGGTAAAGGGGGTGCCTGAGTCAAAACTTTTGGGGTTTTGGGGGGGCTTCCCAATGCCCCTTTGTATGAAAGATCTTCAAAAGGAACACCCCGAGGGGAAAAGGGGGTTTCCTGAGCCAGCTTGGGAAATTGGCCAACACGCCCTGTATTATGACCTGCGGGAAGAACAGCCAGATCGGGGTTAAAGGGGGTGCCTGACCCCAGACTTGTGGTATTGGTTTTTCCGCGCCTGTAAAAAGTTTTTCAGAAGAACAGCCAAAAAAAGGGGTTTAAAGTGGTGCCTGAGCCAGACTTGTGGTTTTTGGCTTACACTGCACTTTTATTTTTTGGCCCCTTCCCAAAAAAGAACACCAGCCCAGGGTAAAGGTTTTTCCTGAGCCAAAATTTGGGTGGTTTTGGGGTTTTCCACTGCCCGTATAAATTTGCCCTGCAAAGAACAGCCAACCGGGGTAATGATGGTGTTGGCCAGACTTGTGGTATTGGTTTTACACTCCCCTGTAGTATGTCCTCAGAAAACAGAAAGACCAGGGAAAAGGGTAGTCCCTTTAGCCAGACTTGTGGTATTGATCTACACGGGCCCTGTATGTATGACTGCAGAAGAAAGCCAGGCCAGGGTAAAGGAATGCCTGAGCCAGATTGGGGTTTTGCCCTTAAACACTAAAACTTGTATATAAAAACCGGAAAAAAAAGAAGAACACCCCATCCGGGGAAAAGGTGGTGTTGAGCCGGGATTGTGGTTTTGGTTCAAACACTGCCCGGGTATTTTATGCCCTGCAGTAGAACAGCCAGACCGGGAAAAAAGGGGTCCCCGAGCCAGACTTGTGGAAATTGCTCTCCCACTGCCCTTTATGTATAAAACCTGCAGAAGAAAAACAGCCAACCAGGGAAAAGGGGTTGGAGCCGGGATTAGTTTTTTGGAAATTGGCTCAAAACGCCCTGTATGTATGCCCTTTCTAAAACAGCCAGCCAGGGAAAAGGGTTTTGCCTTAGCCGACTTGTGGTATTGACTCCCCACACCCTGTATGAATGAACCTGCAAAAAAACAGCCAGAGCGGGGTAAAGGGGGGTTTGCCTGAGCCAGACTTTTTGGTTTTGGGCTCTACACTGCGGGGGGAATGTATAAACCTGCAGAAAACGGCCAGACCAGGTAAAGGGGGTCCCGGGCAAACTTTTGGTGTTGGCTCACACTGCACCTGTAAGAAATGACCTGCAGAAGAACAGCCAATACCGGGGGTAAAGGGGGTGCCTGAGCCAGTTTTGTGGTTTTTGGCTCTACAGTCGGGGCCCAAAAAATTTTTGGGATGACACAAATTTATATTTTACATAAATCTGTTCCCCTCTGGTTTTTATGTGTTTGTCAGAATTTTTTTATCACAGCCCAGAAAATAAGTAAATTTCATATTATAAATTAACTCTTCAAAAATGTCAATAAAAGCTTTTTTTAAATTGCCCCAAGTCAATATTTGCAGTTTTGACCCTTCTTTTTCGGGCCCTCTGCAATTCTCCCCTGGCATGCTCCAATCAAACTTTGGACCAAATCCCTGACTGATAGCGGGTCCTTCTTGCACAATCAATGCTTGCATTTTTTTCACAATTTGTTGGTTTTTTTTTTGTCCCCCCGTCTCTTGATTTTGACCACAATTTCTAAATTTGGGAAATTAAGTTCTGGGGGAGTTTCCGGGGCCCTGGCCCCAAAAACTCTATTTTTTGGGTTCCCGGGGCCATTTTAGTTTTAAACCTTTTGCTTTTTTCAAGGGGGCTCCATCTTCTGGAAAAGGAAATTTTTGGAACCCCCAAACGGGCTCTTGGAGGGTTTGGGGAAAAGTTTTTCTTGGAGGACAATTGGCCCCATTCTTTATTCTTTGGTTTGGGGTTTTTGGGAAAGACTTTTAAGAGCCAAATTCCCCTTGGCTGAGAAGCAACCCCACACATGAATGGTTTTGGATGCTTTACATTTGGGCTTTAAAAAAGGAAAAAAAAATTGGGGGGTATCGTTTCCCTTGTCTTTTTCCAAACAAGTTTGTTTTCCAGATTTCCCAAACTTTCGGAAAAGGGGTTTCTTAAAGAGAAAATGACTTTACCCCATTTCCTAAACAGTCCACTCCCTGTTCCTTTGGCAAAGGGCCGTCTGTCCTGATGTTTTTTTCGGGCAGAGAAGGGGTTTTCTTTGCTGCCCCCTTGACACCACCCCTTGCTCCATGAGTCCCGCCTCACAGTGTGTGCAGTTAAACCACACCTCCCTGCTGCCTTTCCTGGCAACTCTGCACTGCGGGGTAGCCCGTTTCCGAAGCTGAAAAAATTTTAAGAAAAGGGTCTGGCGTTGTATTTTTTGGGCCCCTTTGGAGCCTTTTTGGAAACCCAAGGGAACCTCCCCCTTTAAATTTCCCTTTGTGGGGGGGGGGGGGGGGGGGGGGGAATGCGATGATTGTTGACGGGAGGTGAAAATCTTTCTAGCTGCGATACTTTTCCCCTGTTAGGCCAGTTTTGCAGTGAAATGATGCCCTTGCCCGTTTTTCCCTTTAAAAGATAACCATGGTTCCCCAGAAGAGAAACAATAAATTGCCAACCCACCAGCCTCCTTTTAAAAAAAGTTTTCCAGTGGTGTATTCTTACTTAATCAAAACAGATTTATCCAGCCCTGCCCACCCAACCCCCCTTAAACACCGGGGTTAATGGAGCAATCACTAAAAAACATGTTAGCTGGCCTTTTTAAGGACCCCGGAAATTGAAGTTGAAATGTTTTTTTTTTGGGGGGAAAAAAATTTTCTTTTCCCTTAGGCAACAAATTTTTTTTGCAATTAATTTGCTGTTAAGCTGATCCACTTTTTATAACATTCTGGAGTATATGAAAAATTCCCATTAAAAACCTGTTTGCAGTGACTTTGAAAAAATTTAAACATTTTTTATCTTTTCCCAAAAAATTTTTGGGCCCAAAGAGTCCCCTGCGAAATGTATTTTATGCCCTGAAAGGGAACAACAGAAAGGGAAAAGGGGTGGGGGCCTGAGTTGGACTTGTCATTGGCTCTAAAACCCCCTGTTTTTATGACCTCCCAGAAAAAACAGCCAAAAACCAGGGAAAGTTTTTCCTGGGGCCATCTTTGGTTTTAAACCTTAAAATGCCCTGTATTTTATACTTTCAGAAGAACAGCCTAGCGGGGTAAGGGGTCCCTTTGGCCAGACTTGTGGTTTTGGCTCTAAAACTGCGCCTGAAATTTTTTATCTTCAGAAAAAAAAGGGCCAGACCAGGGTAAACGTGGTCCCTGAACCAATTTTGGTTTTTTGGCTTTTACACTCCCAACCCTGTATGAAATGACCTGCAAAAAGAAAAACCCCGGGACCAGGGAAAAAGGGGGTTTCCCTTTGAGAAAGACTTGTGGTTTTTTTTTTGGGGTCTTTTTGGGGGGGGGGCCCGGGGTTTGTTTTTGGGTTTTGGGCGGGGTTTAGGTTTAACACCCCAAAGAGCAGGGGGCTTAAAAAGGTTGGTGTAAACCAGCTTTTTGGAAATTTTGGCTCTCCCACGCGCCTGAAAGTATGATTCAGAAAAAAACAGCCAACCAGGGTAAAGGTGGTCCCTTTAACCAGACTTGAGTTTTTTGGCTCTACCCCTGCACCTGTATTTTATGCCGGCAAAAGAACCCCAGACGGGGTAAAGGTGGGCCGGGCCAGACTTTTGGTTTTGGGCCCACACTGCCCTTTTATGTTTTGACCTCCCAGAAGGGAAAAGCCAGCCCCGGGGAAAAGGGGGTGTTGAGCCAGACTTGTGGTTTTGGGCTCTACCTAGCCTTAAATGTATGCCCTGCAGAAGAAACAGCTAAAACCGGGGGTAAAGGGGTGTCTGACCCAGGATTTGGGTGGTTTTTGGCTCTACACTGCCCGGGTTAAATGCCTCCAGAAGAACAGCCAGCCCAGGGAAAAGGGTTATCCCTTAAACCAGAATGGGGTATTGACCCCTACCCCGCCCGTAGTAGGCCCTTTCAGAAGAACAGCCAGGCCAGGGAAAAGGTGTTTCCCTGGAAAACTTGTGGTATTGACTCTCCCACTGCACTTGTTTATAAAACCTGCAGGAAGAACAGCCGGGACCGGGGTTTAAAGGAGTCCCTTGACCCCCCAGACTTGTTTATTGACTCTACACGGCCCTGTAGGATAAACCTGCAAAAAAAAAAGCCAGGCCAGGGAAATGGTGAGGGCTGAGCGAGACTTGTGGAATTGCCCTCTCCCACTCCCCCTGAATTTTATGCCCTTGCGAAGAACACCAGCCCAAATTAAAAGGGGGTTTGGCCTGAGCCGGGACTTGTGCTATTGGCTTACACGCGCCTGTTTTTTGGGCCCTGCAGAAGAACAGCCGGGACCGGGGAAAAAGGTGGGCCTTAGAAAGACTTGTGGTTTTGGGTTTCTCCCACTGAAACCTTTAGTATATCCCAGAAAGAACACCCGGCCAGGGAAAGGGGGTTTGCATGAGCCAGATTTGGGTTATTGGCTTTTAATTGCCCCAGGGTATGTTTGACCTGCAGGGGAAAAAGGGCCAAGGCCGGAAAAGGGGGGTTTGCCTGAGAATTTTGGGTGTTATTGGCCCCTACATTCGCTTTTTAATGTTTGACCGAAAGAAAGAAAAACCCGACCAGGGAAAAAGGGTGGGTTTGGCCAGACTGGGGGGTTGGCTCTACACTGCCTTGTATGGGGGGACCTAAAAAAAACCATCCAGACCAGGGAAAAAAAAAAAAAAAAATGGGGGCCCTGAAAAGATTTTGTTGTTTTGACTCTCCCTTTTTTTGGGGCCCTGAAATGTATCCCTGCAGAAGAACAGCCAGACCGGGAAAATGTAGTCCAGCCCGACTGGGGTTTTTGACTACACCCCCCGTATTATGCCCTTTCCAGAAAACAGCCAGCCAAAGGGTAAAGGGGGTTGCCTGAGCCAGATTTGTGGTGTTGGAAATCCTAAAATGCGCCTGTATGTAAATCTTAGAAAAACAAAAAATTTAAGGGGGTAAAGGTGGGGGCCTGACCCAGATTGGGGTTTTGGCCCCTAAAAGCCCTGAAAAGTATGATTTCAAAGAACAAGCCAGCCCAAGGGTAAAGGATGGGACTGAGCAAGCCCTTGTGGTTTTGGAATAAAATGCACCTGTAGTAGGACCTGCGAAGAACAGAAAACCAGGGAAAAAGGTGGACCGAGCCAGAATTGTGGGGTTTTTTAGGCTCTACACTGCCTGTTTTGGTAATTGCATAAAAAACCAACCCCAAGCCCCGGGGTTTAAAGGGTTTGGTGCCTGACCCAAAGTTTTGGTTTTGGGCCCTCTACACTGCCCTGTAGGTATGACTTGCAGAAAAACAGCCCAGACCAAAAAAAGGGGGGTTGCCTGAGCCAGACTTGGGGTCGGGGCTTAAAATGCCCTAATGTATGCCTGCAGAAAAACGCCAGCCGGGGTAAAGGTAACCCTTTATTCAGATTTTGGTATTGACTCACACGACACTTGTATATAAAACCCTGCAAAGAAAAAGCCAAGCGGGGATAAGGTATGTCTGGCCCAAATTGGGGGTTTGGCTTTTAAGAATCCCCTGTATGTTAAACCTGCAGAAAAACCCAGCCGGCCCAGGGTAAAGGGGGGGCCTAAAGCAAAAAAAAAAAAAATTGGTTTGGTACTTGCTCTACACTGCCCGGTATGTATGTCCTGCAGAAAAAATTACCCAAAAACCCAGGGAAAAAGGTGGACCTGACTAACTTGTGGTTTTGGGCCCTTTCCCACTCCCCTGTTTGAAATGCCCTTTGCAAAAGAACAGGCAGCCCAGGGAAAAGGTTTAGTGGCCTTAGCCAAAATTTGTGGTTTTTTTTTAAAAAATTTCAAACCTTGCCCTGTATGTATGACCTGCAGAAGAACAGCCAGAGCAGGGAAAAGTTGGTCCCTTGAGCCAGACTTGTGGTATTGGCTTACCTGGCATGTATGTTTTTGGATTTTCCCAGAAAAAACAGCCCAGACCAGGAAAAGGTGTTTCCCTAAAGCCAGACTTGTGGTTTTGGGCCCTTACACTCCGGGTATTTTATGACCGCAGAAACCGCCAAGCAGGGTAAAGGTGGTCCCCTGGGGGCCAGACTTTTTGGTTTTGGGCTCTACACGGGCCCCTATATGTATGATCTTCAGAAGAAAAGCCAGCCGGGTTTAAAGTTTGGTCCCTAAGCCAGACTTGGGGTTTTGGGGGCCTTACCCGGGCCCTGTATGTAGCCTCCCTAAGAACACCAGCCCAGGGTAAAGGGGGCCTAAAGCCAACTTGGGGTTTTGGGGGCTCTACCCCTCCCTTTAAAGTATGACCTGCAGAAGAACACCCAGACCAGGGTAATTGGGGTTGAGCCAAAATTGTGGTATTGGCTCTACACTGCGCCTTTTTGGGTTTTGCCCTGCAAAAAGAAAAGCTAGCCCAGGGTAAAGGGGTTTCCTGAGCCGGGATTGGGGTATTGGTTTTTAAACTGCCCTGAAATGTATAAACTTGCAGAAAAAAAAACCAGACCGGGGTTAAAGGTGGTGCCTGAGCCGGGGACTTGGGGTTTTGGGGCTCACCTCCCCCGTATGTATGACCTGCAAAAGGAACAGCCAGAAAGGGAAAGGTGGTCCCTTTTGAGCCAGCTTGTGGTTTTCCTTCTCAAACCATTTCCCTAAATTTTTGTTAAATGAAAGAAGAACAGCGGAACCGGGGGTAAAGGTGGGCCCTTTAGTTACTTGTGGTATTGGTTCAACACTGCCCAAAAGGTATGTCCTGCAGAAAAAAACGGGCCAGACCGGGAAAAGGTGGGTGCCGGACCCCCGGGACTTGTGGTTTTGGGACTTTTCCACGCCCGAATTTTAAAGGGACCTGCAGAAGAACATCAGGCCGGGGAAAAGGGGGTCCCCTGACCAAACCCTTGTGGTATTAAACCCTTCACTGAATTTGGTATATATAACCTCCCAGAAAAAACAGCCAAAAAGGGTAAGGTGGTGCCTGAGCCGGGATTTGGGTGGAAATTGGCCTACACTCCCTGTTTGTATGCCCTCTAAAAAGGGGGGCCGGGCCGGGGTAAAGGGGGTTTGCTGAGCCAGTCTTGTGGTGTTACATTACGGGGAAAAATCCTAAAAAATAAATTTATCCATCTATCTCTTTAAAAAAAACTTTGGAAAATTCTAGGTTCAAATTATTTTGACCCAAAAGATTTTTCCCTTCCCCACAAATTTAAACCGTGATCTAAAAAATGGGGCAGCCCCTAACATCTTTTACCCTCAAAAAGGGCCAAAACCCCGGGCCTCCCCACGGGGTTCAAACCAACTCCCTTTTTCCAGAGGGGAAAAAAAATAAAAAAACCCCCAAACCCTCCCAAGGGTTTGAAACTTCTTTTAAAATTTTTCCTTTGGAGTGGGCAGGTGCTAAAACCCAAAATTTGGGAGGCCCCCTTTCCGTCCCCAATAGGTTAAATTAAATATACCCCCAAATAAAACTTAGGGTTTCTCACAAAAAAAACTTTTTCTGAAAAAACATATGCAAACGGGGTTTCCCTGGCAGGGCTGGGGCCCCAAAAACTATAAAAATTTTTTATATAATTTTTATTAAAAAATTAAAATCCCCCCCCACCAATTTAAACCCCCCAAAACCCCAACTGCCAGCGGCACATTTCTACAAAAAAGGGGAAATAAAATTTAAGGGGAAATCCCTAAAGAACCCTGCCCACTCTCACGCGTTGAGTTTGCGCTTGCGGTTAGGTTTTTTTTATTTTTTCTCTCTGTTTAATGGGGGCGGTTGACCCGTGAAAGGCCTGGATTGGCTCTATTGAGGGGAAAAGATAGATAGGATGCCTGCCCTGAGCCACGTTAAAAGTCGTGGGCAGCTTAAACATCTTTTGTCAAAATTTGAACCGAGAATCTCAAAAGTTTTTTAAGATGAAGACAGCAAAAATGTGCTTTAGGGTTTCGTGTAAGTATTGCCCTTTTTCCCATAGTGTGCCGTTGGCATGGTGTGCGTGGTACATGTATATTAATATATTTTAGTTTTGCCGAAAACCCTCCAGGGCACCCAGGTTTCATAGTTTTTTCAGAAATTTTTTTTGTCAGAACATACGTTAATTTGGGTAATTGATTTAACCTTTTTGGGGGGGAAAGGGTCCCTCCATTTTGGTTTTCTGCACCCCCACCCCACAGGCGTCATAAAAGTGCAGTTTTTCAGGTTGGGTGTTTTTTTTATTTTTTTCTCCTGGATTAGGGGGCCGGTTGCCCCAGGGAGCCTGGATGTGGCTCTATTGAGAGGTAAAAGATAGTTAGGACGCCCTTTTTGAGATCACGTTGAAAGTCGGGCGCTAAAATTTTTTTGATCAAAAAGTGAACGAAAATCCAAATTTTTTTCATGAAGAAGATAGCATAAAGTTTTTTTTAGGGATTCCACGAAAGTTTCCCCTTTTTGCAGTATGTGCCGCTGGCAGTGGTGTGCGTGTGAAAACATCTTTTAATATTAAAATTTTTAATTTTAAAATTTAGTGTGCCCACCCCTCCAGTGGCACCCGATTTGATATGTTTTTCAGAAATTTTTTTTGTGCAAAACCAACTTTAATTTGGTGTATATTGTTTTTTAGCCTTTGGGGGGAAAAAGGGTGCCTCCATTTTGGTTTTTCTGCACCCACCCCCCCCAACGGGCTGTCATAAAAGTGCAGCTTGCGGGTTGGGTTTTTTTTATTTTTTTCCCTTCTGGATAAGGAGGTCGGTTGATCCAGTGAGAGGCCTGGATTTGGCTTATTGAAGGAAAAGTAGCAAGGACTGCCCGACCTGAGCTCACGTTGAAAGTCGTGGGCAGCTTAAACATCTTTTGATCAAATTATGTGAACCGAGAATCTCAAAGACTTGTGGTGTTGGCACTACACTGCGCATGCATGTATGACCTGCAGAAGAACAGCCAGACCAGGGTAAAGGTGGTGCCTGAGCCTGATTTGTGGTATTGTCTCTACACTGCGCCTGTATGTATGACCTACAGAATAACAGCCAGACCAGAGTAAAGGTGGTGCCTGAGCCAGACTTGTGGTATTGGCTCTACACTGCGCATGTATGTATCACCTGCAGAAGAACAGCCAGACCAGGGTAAAGGTGGTGCCTGAGCAAGACTTGTGGTGTTGGCTCTACACTGCACCTGTATGTATGACCTGCAGAAGAACAGCCAGACCAGAGTAAAGGTGGTGCCTGAGCCAGACTTGTTGTATTGGCTCTACACTGCGCATGTATGTATGACCTGCAGAAGAACAGCCAGACCAGGGTAAAGGTGGTGCCTGAGCCAGACTTGTGGTATTGGCTCTACATTCCCCTGAATGTAGGGACCTGCAGAAGAACAGCCAGCCCAGGGTAAAGGTGGTGCCTGAGCCAGATTTGGGTGGTGTTTACATTACGTGGAAATCCCTAAGAAGCATTTATGCTATCTATCATACATGAAAAAACTTTGAGATTCTCGGTTAAACATATTTTGATCAAAAGATGTTTAAGCTGCCCACAAACTTTAAAGTGATCTCAAATAGGGCAGTCCTATACTATCTTTTACCTCTCAATAGCCACATCCAGGCCTCTCACTGGGTCAACCGACCTCCTTTTATCCAGAGAGAAAAAAAAATAAAAAAACACCCAAACCCGCAAGCTGCACTTCTTATGCAGTCTTTGAGAGTGGGCAGGTGCAGAAAACCAAAATGGAGGCACCCTTTCCTCCCCATATGGTTAAATTCAATATACACCAAATATAACGTATGGTTTCTGCACAAAAAAACATTTCTGAAAAAAAAATATGCAAACCTGGGTGCCACTGGCAGGGCTGCGGCACACTATATATATATATATATATATATATATATATATATTTATATATATATATATATATATATATATATATATATATATTATATAATACTATATATATTTTATATATATACACATGTACCATGAACACCACTGCCAGCGGCACACTACTACAAAAAGGGCAATACATTACGGGAAATCCCTAAAGAAGCCCGCCCACTCTCACAGGCTGTCATGAGAAGTGCAGCTTGCAGGTTAGGTGTTTTTTTTATATTTTTCTCTCTGTATAATGGAGGTCGGTTGACCCAGTGAAAGGCCTGGAATTGGCTCTATTGAGAGGTAAAGATAGCATAGGACTGCCTGACCTGAGCTCACGTTGAAAGTCGTGGGCAGCTTAAACATCTTTTGATCAAAATATGTGAACCGAGAATCTCAAAGTTTTTTCATGTATGATAGACAGCATAAATGCTGCTTTAGGGATTTCCGTGTAATGTATTGCCCTTTTTGCAGTAGTGTGCCGTTGGCAGTGGTGTGCGTGTGTACATGTATATATATATATATTTATGTGTGTGCCGCAACCCTGCCAGTGGCACCCAGGTTTGCATATGTTTTTTCAGAAATGTTTTTTGTGCAGAACCATACGTTATATTTGGTGTATATTGATTTTAACCTATATGGGGAGGAAAGAGTGCCTCCATTTTGGTTTTCTGCACCTGCCCACTCTCACAGGCTGTCATAAGAAGTGCAGCTTGCAGGTTGGGTGTTTTTTTTATTTTTTTCTCTCTGGATATAGGAGGCCGGTTGACCCAGTGAGAGGCCTGGATGTGGCTCTATTGAGAGGTAAAAGATAGTATAGGACTGCCCTATTTGAGATCACGTTGAAAGTCGTGGGCAGCTTAAACATCTTTTGATCAAAATATGTGAACCGAGAATCTCAAAGTTTTTTCATGTATGATAGACAGCATAAATGCTTCTTTAGGGATTTCCACGTAATGTCTTGCCCTTTTTGCAGTATTGTGCCGCTGGCAGTGGTGTGCGTGTGTACATGTATATATATATATCTATATATATATGTGTGCCGCAGCCCTGCCAGTGGCACCCAGATTTGCATATGTTTTTTCAGAAATGTTTTTTGTGCAGAACCATACGTTATATTTGGTGTATATTGATTTTAACCTAAATGGGGAGGAAAGGGTGCCTCCATTTTGGTTTTCTGCACCCGCCCACTCTCACAGGCTGTCATAAGAAGTGCAGCTTGCAGGTTGGGTGTTTTTTTATTTTTTTCTCTCTGGATATAGGAGGTCGGTTGATCCAGTGAGAGGCCTGGATTTGGCTCTATTGAGAGGTAAAGATAGCATAGGACTGCCCGACCTGAGCTCACGTTGAAAGTCGTGGGCAGCTTAAACATCTTTTGATCAAATTATGTGAACCGAGAATCTCAAAGACTTGTGGTGTTGGCACTACACTGCGCATGTATGTATGACCTGCAGAAGAACAGCCAGACCAGGGTAAAGGGGGTGCCTGAGCCAGATTTGTGGTATTGTCTCTACACTGCGCCTGTATGTATGACCTACAGAAGAACAGCCAGACCAGAGTAAAGGTGGTGCGTGTGCGAGACTTGTTGTATTGGTTCTGCACTTCGGATGTATGTATGACCTGCAGAAGAACAGCCAGACCAGGGTAAAGGTGGTGCCTGAGCCAGACTTGTAGTATTGGTTCTCCACTGCGCCTGTATGTATGACTTGCAGAAGAACAGCCAGACCAGAGTAAAGGTGGTGCCTGAGCCAGACTTGTGGTATTGGCTCTACACTGCGCATGTATGATTGACCTGCAGAAGAACAGCCAGACCAGGGTAAAGGTGGTGCCTGAGCCAGACTTGTGGTATTGGCTCTACACTGCCCTGAATGTATGACCTGCAGAAGAACAGCCAGACCAGGGTAAAGGTGGTGCCTGAGCCAGTCTTGTGGTGTTACATTACGTGGAAATCCCTAAAGAAGCATTTATGCTATCTATCATACATGAAAAAACTTTGAGATTCTCGGTTCACATATTTTGATCAAAAGATGTTTAAGCTGCCCACGACTTTCAACGTGATCTCAAATGGGCAGTCCTAAAACTATCTTTTACCTCTCAATAGAGCCACATCCAGGCCTCTCACTGGGTCAACCGACCTCCTATATCCAGAGAGAAAAAAATAAAAAAACACCCAACCTGCAAGCTGCACTTCTTATGACAGCCTGTGAGAGTGGGCAGGTGCAGAAAACCGAAAATGGAGGCACCGTTTCCTCCCTATATAGGTTAAAATCAATATAAACCAAATATAACGTATGGTTCTGCACAAAAAACATTTATGAAAAACATATGCAAACCTTGGGGGCCACTGGCGGGCTGCGGCAACATTTTTAAAAATATATATATATATATACACATGTGCACACGCACACCACTGCCAGCAGCACACTACTGCAAAAAGGGCAATACATTACGTGGAAATCCCTAAAGAAGCCTGCCCACACTCACAGGCTGTCATAAGAAGTGCAGCTTGCAGGTTGGGTGTTTTTTTATTTTTTTCTCTCTGTATAATGGAGGTCGGTTGATCCAGTGAGAGGCCTGGATTTGGCTCTATTGAGATGTAAAGATAGCATAGGACTGCCCGACCTGAGCTCACGTTGAAAGTCGTGGGCAGCTTAAACCTCTTTTGATCAAAATAGTGAACCGAGAATCTCAAAGTTTTTTCATTTTATGATTGATAGCATAATGCTTCTTTAGGATTTCCACGTAAGTGTTGCCCTTTTTGCAGTAGTGTGTCGTGTGGCAGTGGTGTGGTGTGTACATGTGTATTATATTGTGACAAGTGCAACAGGTTTGTTGCCTGTCTTTGCCACTAAGTGGAGCCGTCCTGGTAGAGACGTGCCCCCAAGAGCCTGGGCTTGGTGGGGGGAGCCAATTTTTTTTTGGGTCCCCAAAAAATAGGTTGCTGACAGCTGTATATAGCAGGTGACACCCGGGTTTTTTAAGGGGGTTGGCTTCCCCGGAAAAGCTGCAGATGGGTTTGGGGGGCCCTGTTCCCGGTCCCAGGTTTTCCAAAGGTTTCCCAATGTCTTTTTTTTGGGGGCCAGTTTTTGGTTCCCTTAAAAAAAACCCCGTTTTTCTCCCAATTTTTGATCGGGGGCGGGGCCCTGTTTCCGGGAATTTGGGGAGCAGCAGAGCCTGGGGGGAAGCTCTTTCCCCCAGTGGTTTGAGAGAAGCCAGGAACCATTTGGAGGCTGGGGGGGCCTGAGGTGCTTTGGTGGAACTGGACGCTAGGTCCGGGGCCACATTTAAAAAGGGATTTACTTTTTGTGTAGTTTTGGCCGGGGGGGGCCTGGGTTTTCCGTTTATGTTTTTATTTTTTGGGTTTGAAATGTAAATAAAGTTGGTTTTGGGGGCCCCAGTTTAAACCCAGAGGCCCTGTTTTCGGATTTGCCATCCGTTCAACCCAAGCGGCGATCCGTGAGCAGAAGTACCCCCAGGACGGTCCAAGATGGCGTCCGAAGACATGTGAGTTGTCACAATATATATATATATATATATATATATAATTTATATATATAATAATGTGTGCCGCCAGCCCTGCCAGTGGGACCCAGGTTTGCATATGTTTTTTCAGAAATGTTTTTTGTGCAGAACCATATGTTATATTTGGTGTATATTGATTTTAACCTATATGGGGAGGAAAGGGTGCCTCCATTTTGATTTTCTGCACCCGCCCACTCTCACAGGCTGTCATAAGAAGTGCAGGTTGGGTGTTTTTTTATTTTTTTCTCTCTGGATATAGGAGGTCGGTTGACCCAGTGAGAGGATGTGGCTCTATTGAGAGGTAAAAGATAGTATAGGACTGCCCTATTTGAGATCACGTTGAAAGTCGTGGGCAGCTTAAACATCTTTTGATCAAAATATGTGAACCGAGAATCTCAAAGACTTGTGGTGTTGGCACTACACTGCGCATGTATGTATGACCTGCTGAAGAACAGCCAGACCAGGGGAAAGGAGGTGCCTGAGCCAGATTTGTGGTATTTTCTCTACACTGCGCCTGTATGTTTGACCTGAAGAAGAACAGCCAGACCAGGGTAATGGTGGTGTTGAGCCAGACTTGTGGTATTGGCTCTACACTGCGCCTAGTTGTATGACCTGCAGAAGAACATCCAGACCAGGGTAAAGGTGATGCCTGAGCCAGACTTGGGGTGTTGGCTCTACACTGCACCTGTATGTATGACCTGCAGAAGAACAGGTTCATACATTCTGGCGCAGTGTAGAGCCAATACCCCAAGTCCTGTCTTCTGCTGAAAAGTTGATAAAATTGGATGGAGTTCAGCCAATGCTCTGTGAGCCAAAAAGCCTGGACTCCAGATCGGTACATTGTCCAAAGCTAGTCCTGCTCTCACCTGAGAAGTGGATAGAATTGTGTAGTGTTCAGCGTAGATAAAGCTCTGTAATCTAAACAGCCTGGACCCAAGACTGTTACATTGTAAATAGCTAATCCCTCCCTGGATATAATTGTATCCTGTGTAGACAATGCTCTGTGAGCTAAACAGCATGGACCCAAGACTGGGACATTGTAGCCAACTGCCAGATTGTTGTCACTGTTGATGAAGTAAGTTACATTTGAGTTTGCATGTAGCATCATTTAATAATAGACAGTGATAACATAAACCTACTGGTGCGCTTGGGTAGCAGAAGGGAGCGACTGATGATTTTATTCAGAGGATGGGAAAATGCATAAACTCAGCAGTGTAAGAGAATTGTTCCAAGATAAACACTTATCCCCAAGCGGCAGGATAGGTGATAGGTGAGGTGTCAGATCCTTTGGGGTTCACTGTTGGCCCTTCCATGGCATGTGAATGGGGTCCTATATTCTCCATTCCTTTACAGTGGAGGTGGCATATAGATGTAGCAAAGTTTATTTGGCAGTGATGTCTTATTGCAGCTTATGTGGTCTTTTATGACAACAAATGCCATTCAAAGCCATAAAAACTTGTATAACATACTCTACGGATGTTTGTTCATGTATTTGGCATGCAGAGGTGACAATATGGCAGAATTATAGCCAAGATTACAATTTGCAATTTTGGGGGCCCCATAGAGCCAAGGTATCTGGTTTCCCCAGTCATTATCAGTTCCTATCTAGCACTATATCAGCAGTACTGCCAATACTGCCAAGATTGTGCTCCTGACTATAACCATAGAATCCATTGCAGAGATTGATGGCGCCCACTCGGGTGGAAGAAAATTGTTGTTTTTTTTGTGAGGAATAACACATTAGTGGACTTATGATCTCTTGCACTACTATGTGGACTCTCTGATATATGGCACTAATACCAGGTGGTGGAGGGCCATCTTATTTTGCTATAGGACCTTATGAATTTTAGTTAGCAATCACCCCTGGACTCTGTTTCCTGCTGGAGACCAAAGGTCTTCATGCCACATAAGAATACCCCAGTACCATAAATGGCACGTAGTAGGTGTGGCCCCTATTACAGATGTCCATTGAAATTTAGGAGCTTCAATTTACATCCCTACTAGGACCTCCTCTTCCAAGTTAATGGAAAGTCCAAGAAGACTCCTTAAATTGGGTCGTTAAAATTGACTTTTATCTCATTTACTGTTATGAAGGAACAGAGAATTTTTGACTCCATTTTTTTGAACTTCACATCTGATTGCTCTAGCATTGGCTTCAATCTGCTTCCTACCCATTTTCCCAATGTTGAGGGATGTAGTGGTTTTCAAAACCCTTGAAGCCTATTACTTATTGTGTCATACATAATGTTATCAGAGAAAAAATTGTGCAAGGAAACCTGGATTTGGAATCCAAGGCAAGTAACCGGCTACTATCAGTTCACTGGACAGTATCCGTTCCAAGCTGATGGACACTTGGCCGCCTCTCAGCATTGTGCAACTCTGACTTAACGTTTTAGTGCTTACTACTGAAATAATGATATCCTTAAAAATAATGATTTTTTTTTTTTTTTTTTGGTGTGAGAAGAAGAGGAAGTTGTAAATGGATGAGGTTTGTTTTTCTCCTGCTGGATGAATAGCCTCATAGTTGCCAATTGGTGGTCAGCCATTTTAAGTTGAAAGTTCAAGAGACACCTGTATCAGGTTCATCATCTGGTGGACAATTTGGGTGTTGCATTCAGAGTACATTCTGAATATATTCTGGAGACGAGTGGAAAAAATGGGCCCACATATATGTTTGACACTAACTTCCTGCTGCCTAGCAATAGTTAAGCGGCAGCCAGTTGGCTTATCCCCAATTAGAGTTGAAAGGCTATAGTCCAACTGTGTCAAATTTGTCCCTCGCTTGGTATGTTTAGTTTTAAATAGCATATTTGTAAAGTAATAATAATGGAAAAGAATTGTCCCATTGGGATAATACTTCCTCTTCCATTACAAATAGCAAACAGACAGAAAGTTGGTTGGTGGCCATTTATATACAGAAGGTCATAAGTTACACATGCCAGATCGCTCTCATATTGACTTAATATTCCGGCACTTAACATAAAGTGCTATTCTTAGTTAATAGACGTTTCATAGCGTGGCCTACAATAGATATATTAAGAACGTGCATAACAGGAAACCTGTTTATGGTTAACGAGCAAGTAGCAATTTGGCAGTCGCATCAAAATCAACTTGCAGGAGTTGAAAGATAAATGACTGACTGAGTTTTTGGGCTACTTTGTATTTTTAGCTGATATTATTCAACTAAAACTCTATTCTTCCATAGAGTATGGAGCTGTAATGGAACACACTGTATGTTCTGCCCAGTAATCTGAATAACAGTAGTGTTAATATAATAATAATAACAATAATAATAATAACAATAATAACAATGAACTTTTTGGGCGACATATATGTATGGGGCTGTGCTAGGATTCTGGTGTCCTTTCAGCCCAAAAACTGACGCAGCCCTGTTCTCTGTATATATGAGCAGGCGCACTCCAAAATTAGTTGTATTATGCGGTGTCCGAGCCACTTTGTAATGCGCCCAAGATGTGGGGGCATTCAGGAGGCGTTGTACCACAACCGTATGATTGTACACATTATGTTGGGAGAATGGCAAAACTAGGTGCATTACTACTGGAACAGGCAGACCAAGTTACAAGTGGTTCACCTGAGCCTGATTTCTCGTTTTGAAGCTAGAAAATGCTAAGTTTATGACCCGCAGGAGAACAGGTTCATCAGTGTCGGACTGGGGGGTTTGGGGCCCATAGGGGAGTTGATCTTTGGGGCACACCTTACAGCTACTGTACTTTAAAATATTTCCGGCCTCTCGGACATAAATGCGCCCATTTTACCACATAATAGTGTCAAAAACAGAACTGTATTGTGTCGTTTGCAATACTAAATACTGTAAGTCATGTCTGTCTATCTCACATATCTGTTTGTCTCACACATATGTCCCAGTCGACCAGCTCATAGCCACAGGGCTAAGGAGCACCATCCATATCCCACACCCCCCACCAATACAATACAATCTCCCCCTCCACCTGTCCCATGGTCACACACCTCACCAGCTTATGAAATAAACACCAGCAAGAAAGTAAAAGTGTAACTCCTATCACAGGGTCAGGAGTACATTCACTTTTGCAATCAGGGACAAGTGTACACTGCCACTATACTGGCGCCGATATAACCTACAACAACGCCATATGGAGACCACATAGTGGTCCGAAACCAGCTCAGGTATAACCTACAACACCACCATATAGAGACCACATAGAAGTCAGACACCAGCTCAGGTATAACCTACAACACCGCCATATAGAGACCACATAGAGGTCAGCACCAGCTCAGGTATAACCTACAACACTGCCATATAGCGACCATATAGAGGTCAGACACCAGCTCAGGTATAACCTACAACACCACCATATAGAGTCAGACACCAGCTCAGATATAACCTACAACACTGCCATATAGAGACCACATAGAGGTCCGACACCAGCTCAGGTATAACCTACAACACCACAGCATAGAGATCACATAGAGGTCAGACACCAGCTCAGGTCACATCCCATTACAGTGAATAGAGCACTGATCCAATATAGAAGCAAAATAACCCCCGATGTCAGGGACTCACAGGAGACGTTATCTTTGAGTCCTTCCCTTCTCTTATGAGTCTTTCTTTTTCCCTTTTCTTCTGTATTTGTTCCACCCGGCCATGATGACTTGTCCCGGCCACGACTCATCCCTGCAGAATTTACATACAAATGGTGGGCCCCAGTTAGGTAGGCTGTAGTTAGGTGTTGGTGAGTTTCAGTTAGATAGGCTGCAGATAGTCAGGACCCCCTTTAGATAGGCTGGAGGTAGTCAGGGCCCCCCTTTAGATAGACTGGAGGTAGTCAGTGCCCCCTTTCGATAGTAGTCAGGTAGTCAGGCCCCCCTTTAGATAGTAGTCAGGGATCCCTTTAGATAGTAGGCAGGTAGTCAGGGCTGCCTTTATATAGTAGACAGGTAGTCAGGGCTCCCTTTAGATGGTAGGCAGGTAGTCAGGGTCCCCTTTGGATGATAGTCAGGGCCCCCTTTAGGTGGTAGTCAGGACCCCCTTTAGGTGGTAGTCAGGGCCCCCTTTAAATGGTAGTCAGGGCCCCCTTTAGAATGTAGTCCGGACCCCCTGTAGAAGGTAGTCAGGACCAACTTTAGATGGTAGTCAGGGCCCCCTTTAGAAGGTAGTCAGGGCCCCCTTTAGAAGGTAGTCAGGGCCCCCTTCAGGTGGTAGTCAAGTAGTCAGGGCCCCCTTTAGATGGTAGTCAGGGCTCCCTTTAGAAGGTAGTCAAGGCTCCCTTTAGAAGGTAGTCAGGGCCCGCTTTAGATGGTAGTCGGGGCTCCCTTTAGAAGGTAGTCGGGGCCCCCTTTAGAAGGTAGTCGGGGCCCCCTTTAGAAGGTAGTCGGGGCCCCCTTTAGATGGTAGTCGGGGCCCCCTTTAGATGGTAGTCGGGGCCCCCTTTAGAAGGTAGTCAGGGCCCCCTTTAGAGGGTAATCAGGGCTCCCTTTAGAAGGTAGTCAGGGCCTCCTTTAGATGGTGTCAGGGCCACGTTAGATAGTAGTTAGGGCTCCCTTTCTTATATATTAAAAAGAAAAACAAAAAACAACTCACCTTTCTCTGAGCTGCCCGACGACTTCTAGTGGAGCCTGGCGTAGGCGGCGCGATGCTGTGATGTCACCACGCCTCCGACGTCACCACTAGAGGCTGGTGCCTGGTAGGCTTAAAGCCTAGCACCTTAGGCTTACCAGAGTAAACAGCGGAGCGCCATCAGGGCTCTGCTCCAGTGACACCACAAAGCCCTGAGAATCGAGGACATTAGTCCTCGACTCGTTCAGAGACAGAATGCTGCGGCCGGGCCCCGGAGAGTGGCGGCACTACCTCCAGGGTCCACACGAGTGCAGGGCCCACCGGGGGATCCACCGACTCCCCGGTGGACCAGTCCGAGCCTGAGTTTCATACATCCTGGTGCATTCTACACTGCTTTAAAGCTATTTAGTACTGGCCTCTATGTGCCTAGATCATACATGGTGCCCTTAGCCTTAGAGTCCATTGACTTTTAATCTTCCTATAGCTTACAGTGGAGAATATCTTTATAACATGGACCCACATGGAGGCATGATATGATGGCACCATATGCTATCTGCTCTATAGTACGGAGTATTGTTGCTCGAATAGTGCCCTTTTTGGTTAGGTAATGGTTTGGTCAAACATATAAAAAAAAATTCAAGTTCAGAATATCTCGTACCCAAATTTTTTCATGCTAACCCTAAACCTAATCATCGCTCTAATATTTACCCTAGATTGGGGTTCGGATTTTTCTCACATGTTTTTAAACTAGTTTTCCCATTTTATACATTGATGGAATATCTATAGGATATGCCATCAATGTTTGATAGGTGCAGGTCCCACCTCTGGGACATGAATCTGTCTCAGGATCAGGCCCCAAAATTCTCAGATCTGAACAGAATAGGTTGCATTTGTTCATTATTCTTCATTCTTTTTACTGTGAGTTCCGAGTACAGTCAGAGGTCACGTCATGGGAGGAACCAGAGAAGGCCTCCGATTCCCACCATTTAACCCTCTGATTGCCACCGTGGCATAATCAAAGGTAATTCACCTGCCCCATGAGGTCACCGAGATTCTCTATACATATTAGGTATCCTCATGACCATAATAATCTGTGAAATTAATTTAATAGTTTATTAAGTGTGAAATGTGAATGGTGTAAAAAATAACAAAAAAAAAGCAAATGTAGAAAAACGCTTTTTTATGTTCGCGCTGCAAAATAAATGTTAAAAATATTAAACAGTAATTGATGTGTATACGCAAACCAAAAAAACAACATCACCTCATACAACTGCATCACTTAAAAATAAAAGCTATGAGGGGATGTATCGCTTCCTTATTTCGGCTGATTCATACTGCTCTCAGCTTCTCAACTCTGGAGATACAGGGGCATTTCTTCCCCTCCCAGCTGGGTGACATCATCCCCCCCCCTTCACTATTCCTGCTGTCTCGCGAGACGCCCCCCCACCCCCGATCTCTGAGTCCACATGTCACTGTGTCTCTCCCTATCAGTCTTATTTTGTAAGAGCTGTATACATATCACAGGCTGCATTCAATCTAGACTGAGCACTGATATCTTCTCCTCTCACAGCTGGAGATGTGTTACAGTTGATGTGTTACAGCTCTATGAACGGCACAGATCTCGCTTCTATGAAGGAGAGTTAGGCACCGGGACAAAACTGTTATGTTTTTTAGAATCTGCTGCAGTCTGTTTCTGCTGGGTGTGGAGAGAGAAAATGCTATGGCCCCTAACTCTGAGTCAGGCAGGGATCGACACAAATTCTGCTGTTTCCTGATTGTGTAAGCCCTTCAGTGTAATTCTGTTTCTTCTGGCTGTGTGAAGTAAAAATGTGCCGGTCCCTGAGTGAGAGACACAGGAATGCTCGCTCCATGAATACAACCAGGGGCTGTACAGAATGTAAATGAGCTCTCGACTAGTGAAATGCAAGGAGGAGGGATCCGGAGGGATCCGACCAGGACTGGATATCAATGTAAACAAAAACACAAGATAAGGAATACTGTGAATACAAGACAGCTTTGCTAATGACATCTAATTGCAAAGTTTCTTGTTTTCACTGTCCCCTTATTCTGAAGACCATTTAATGAAATGATAAAACCTCTTTAAAAATGTAGCTGCTCATTAAGGCCTTTCCAAGCATCAGTTTTAGCCTTGCTACCTCTGTATATGTTAGTTTCTTTACAGAGGGGACTCAGGTGAGAGGTGGAGTTTTCTATTGTAATTACTCTTAATAAATCTTTCAGACTCCCTCATGACTAAATTTTTGGCTACACTGTTTTCCAGGCAACAACCATGAATATTTTTGTTTTTCAATATCGTGCGTACCAATGCATGAAGGGAGCGCACACATTCTACTGTTGTTTCCTCCAGGGACACATCATTACGGGTTTTACACATTTCTTGCATTTTCTGTGCTTCTTCGATGATGAGAATACCTGATGTTTCAGACTGTAATATCTACAAATACATATTTATATAGTTTTTGTAATATTTTGCCATTTAATTGTCTAGTAATTCAGATCCCAAATGAAACGTGAAGAGAAGAAAAATTACATATTTAGCACGACTGATCTCTGATGATTCATGAAATGGAATCTGCAAACTGTTAGTAACAAAGGCAATTCGCTACCTAAGGCAGCTGCAGTTGTATTCGGTATCTCAGAGGGATATGGAATTCACCTATTCTAAGCCAAAGGCATTCTTCACAACAAGCTGCAGGTGCTATCGATATTTTCATTTTATTTTCATTCCTGCAGTTCAGCACATTCATAATCCATGCGGTATACTCACTGCACATTACTCCAACCAGGTGCAATTAATAAAAAAGGACTTTCTATTGCAGATCGTCTCTCAAAGTCTGAACTTCAAGAACAGTGATGTCCGATCTGTGGCTCTCCGTCAGGCCATGGTTGGGGTTGTAGTTTTATAACCGCTGGAGAGTCGCAGGTTGGAGAACACCGGTCTTAGAATAGTGAGTATGTGATAGCTGACTTCTATTAGCAAGCTAACAAAGCCAGGACCAACCACATACACACCAGGATGTTCAGGTGAACCCTGTGACAGATATGTGGTTGGGTCACCAGACAACTTACAGTAAATATTAAACATAAATTAGGTAATGGGATATGTGCCAAGTGGGAAGTATGTTAAATTTTGATTATGAATTAGAACAATAGAGCTTGGTAAAATACAAGGGTGTAATTGGGCAAATAAAAAGGTTGTCCAACCTAGAGGAAAAAAATGATCCCTTTATGGACCAAGAAGCTTTTTGTATTTTGTTCCCTGTCACATTACAACCGTCCAAATTTTAAATATTTCCGCCACCATAGCCATATGAGGTTTGTTTTTCAATGGTACCATTTTGGGGTACTTATACGTTATTGATTAAACTTTTATTAAGTCTTTTATGGAGAAAGAGATAAGGCATGCCAGCCTATTTCTGCCCCACTGACAAAAGATGTATTGTGGTCCTTAAGAGGTTAAAAGGGCAGTCAATGGTGTAAAAAAAAAAAAAACTGTACTCAACTCTTAAGTCCGTTGCTGATCCAGTACAGAAGCTCCAGAGGCCTTTCTGGTCTTTGTTGATAGGTGGTCGGTACGTGATCACTGCAGCCAATCATTGACCTCAACAGTCACATGATGTTACATGGGGGTCACCACCACCAATGATGGAAACCACAAAGCCAATAGAATGGCATGTGACTGCTACGGATACTAATTGGATGCAGTGATCACATGCCGACTTCTTTTAAACAAAGACTGAAGTGACCTTTAGAGGTTCTATGCTGGATTGCTGAAGAACTAGAGAAATGAATACAGGTTTTTCAGTTTATCTTATACCATTAGTTGCCCTTATTAACTTATCTTCTATAAATTAGACAGCCTGTATAAATAAATGGAAGTACATTTGATAAGTACACTTTCTGAAAGCCTAAAACCTTACTGTAAGCACCAACAGAGCTTGTCCTGCCACAGGAAGACTATACTAATTTATCAGATGCTAAAGGAGTTAATGGACATAATTAAAAAAGTGAAAGCAAAAATGTAGGGTGTAGCTGAAATGTGTCACCTGTACTGCAATATTTATGGACTTCACAGATGTTCCTAAATTCATGTCTTAATTTATTACTATAATGTGATATTCATATTTATGCTATACGTTTACGTTATGAACATAAAAACTGTTATTTCAATTTATTTTATTACTTAGAAGTAAATCCACACAATTTTGTGTCCAAAAATATCACCTTTTAATAATTTTGAGTTAACGTTAAAGACATATGACATTTTTTTTTTTTTATAAAACCACATAAGTTTGTATTATACGTAAGCATAAATTGCTGCTCACATATCCTTCATATACCAATGCAGAAGACCCATTTCTGCACAAATAACATACAGTGTGTGTCCTATATATTTATACACTTTATAAAACTAAACATGGCATTTGTTATGTGAGCCAACCTAAAAAAAATAATGGACCCTTGGCATTTAGGCCACTGATCATCTGTGATATGTGCCAGAACCTTACAGTAAGGGCGACATGTATGAACAGGTCTGAACCAGTTTTGTGGCCAAAAACCTGTCTTTTACCTGTTCTACAGTTGTATGCCTAAATTTGGTGTTTTCTACACCAGACACGACACTTTGCGGGAGAGTGTCACGCTAGAATCATACAATTGTGCCAAGGTTTGGAACATAACTGTCATACAAATCCATACCAGTTTAAAGGTGGCATGGCTGAGACAAATTTTGCCATAGAATGAGACACTTCATACATACACCGGACCTCTATCCCCTGATGAAGCTAGTTAGCTGGTGAAACATGTTGGGGAGGTCAGGCATGACATTTTAATTTGTGATATCCCACCTATTTCTACCATGTTACCCGCTGCAGAGGGTCTCACAAGGAAACCTTATATGTTTCATGCCCATTAGATTAGGGATGATTGCCCAAGTAAAATGTTTTGGATTCCTTTTTGGAGTTAGCAAATCACTGTATATATAGAGTTTCCCTGCTAAAAGGATGTATACCACCAGACTTGATAATAGAAAAGGAGTTATTCCTTCACAATTAGAAAGGGAAAAATTGAGAGGTTAGAAATCAGGTTTTTAAAATAGTGTGTATTGAGGTTAAGTGTTATATATATATATAATAAAACTTAAGTTTTAGTGCTTTATAGATTGAGAACTGATAGAGTTTAAGTTTGCCCATGGCAAAATAGTAAATATAGACTTTCATACATACTGGCACCTTCTACACTCCTCTAAAGTGATTAAAACTGGTATGTTGGTAACAGGTTTTGTACCATCACCATAATTGCTTCCTCTACCTGTAGCACCCTCATGGGTGATATGAAGCATAAAAAATTAATAGGATGTATAAGTAAAACCTAGACTTTTTAGATGTTTCAGTTTGCAGCCACTTTCCTACATAGATACACCTACACATTGATGTTGCAAAAAGTACTCTTGCTCGAATGGGGTCTTTTTGGTTCAACACAGGTTTGACTAAACAACTTGTGAAAAAAAAGTCAGGTTCAGGACATCCTGAATCCAAATGTTTTTCTCTAACCTAATCCCTAATTATAACCATAAAGGGATAGGCCCATTTCCACAAATTATTTTCGCCGGCCGCTCGTTGTTAAATCCGGTCCGGCCCTGCATGTGAATGGGACTTCTATGGGAGTTTTGAGTATAGCCGAGTGTGTGTGCTCGGCTATACTCAGAACTTCCATAGAAATGGGAAGGCGCTAGCAGGGCCAGATCACAGCTAGCAAAGAGTGTCCAGCAAAGAGGATTTGCCAAAATGGGACTACCTTTTTAAGTTCATAGATGTTCCTAAATTCCTGTCTTTTTACAATAATGTGGTATAACCATGAACTTAAGTTGGGGTTAGGGTTATTTCAATTTTTGAAGGGTTATCTTTCCTGCCTGGTGATGCGATACTGCCGTTGTAGCCTAACTTTAAGTCCATCGTCCCTACAACATCGCTTCTTGTTACTTTATCGTAAGCCCAATGTCATGGTAATTAGAAGCAAAATTGGAAGTCACACTTCCAGTTACCATAACATTGGGCCTATATTGAAGTAACACAAAATGAAGTCAGATGGGATTTCGGATCGAAAGTTGGGCCAGAACAAGAGTGTCACTGGACAGGTAAGCTAACCCTTTAAACAACCCTAAATTAGGCTTCAGGAAATGGTTACAGTCAATTTTGCCAAAAATGTATTTGGGCCAAACCCGAAACACTCAGATTCAGGTCAAATTTGACTTTGACCTGATTCTGAAGCGTAACACTAATCTTAAATTGGATGAATGAATGTGAAAGCTGGAAGTACTGTAGTACAGGAGCAATATTGACTGCTCTAAACTTTGATGGGGTCAGACTTTTAAAGCTAATTGGCTAACTGAAAAGATTGCAGCACTCCAGTGATTGCTGCAAGCCTTTAGGGCCCGTTTACACGGCACAGGACAAATACCGATCGGTTTATCCGACTGGTATTTGTGTGCCATGCACACGTCCAAGAGAGGGCGGCATTTCTCCGTGATTAGCGGAGAAAAGCCCTCCCCCATCACATTCACTTGTTCACATTCCGTCCGAAAACCGGATGGAAGAATGAACAAGTAGAATGTTTTTCGGGTGGCCGGCGGTCTGAAAACCGGCCGGGCGGAAAACCCGCACAGTGGGGACAGCTGTACGGGTTTTCCATAGAGCTCAATGTAAAAGTTTGCGGCCGATTTTTCAGACGGTTTGCAAAACCTAAAACCGTCTGAAAACCCAGCCTCAAACTGGTGTCATGGGACAAGGTCTTATTGTTTACTAGGCACAGCTCCAAACATTTGATACTGGCTATGACTGGTGCTGCAGCTTAGATCCATTTGAAAAGAACTTAGCTGCAATACCAGATACAGCCAGTACAAAATGAATGGTGCTGTTCCTGCTAAACTGCAGTCTCTTCTGTCAGCTGAGTGGCAGGGGTTGTACCACCAAAGATCTGATAATGACTTGTTCTATTTGAAAGAAGAAGAAATGGCACCATAATCCAATTTTAGGGATGCTGAGGGTATGTTAAAAATCACCTGTAAATAAGCATAAAAAAAAAAAAGAAAAAGAGAAACATAGTAGATGATGTGCACACCAAATTGAATATGATATGCAAAAACTTTATTGCAATCACATTGAAAGGTTAAAAACACTAAAAAACACAATCAATATGTAAATAGCTTATCACTTTAGAGAATACAAAAAGTGAAGACAAAAGTCATTTACAATTAATGTAGGGCCAGAAAATAAACATAAAAGTAAAATGAAGGCTACCAAACTTCAAAGTAGCACCAAAGAACTATAGCAAAAGGTAAGGCAAAACACAATCTCCAAGAATGCTAAACCATAAATAGGACCTGAGTAAGGATGTAATATCCAAGTATATAAGAAACACATCAAAAAAGTGTCAAATAGCAAGAGGAATGACGGGGACACATAAACCTAGATCCTACAGGTTGTGTGGAAGAAAGATCTTATCCTGATCCTAAAGACATCAATATTATGATTCTGGAAAACTTTTTTAAACAAAAATCTCTTCTTCCTTTTCTTATTTTAGGCATAGAAGAGACAAATAGTAAAGAGCAAGAGGATTACGAGCAAAGCCATGATTGAATATCGTCAAATAAAATACCAGACGTATGCTTTAGAGGCCCAACTGGCCCACCAAAGTAGCAGAGATTGGTGCTTTACGTCCAACGGTTCAGCAGAGGACACCCCCATTTGGAGGTGACTCTGGAGACAATTAATTGGCAGTAGGGTATGTTTGTTATGGCATGATTCATAAAAACCTTAATAATGATACATCTTGAGCAACATGTATTATTTTTGGTGCCCAGACGCCAGTTTTTTTTTTTTTTGCCCATTTATAGTATAGAAAGCGCCTGAATCTATGAACCTGTTCTACTGCAGGTCATAGACTTAGCGCTTTCTAGCTACAAAGCGACACTTCTGGCTCAGGTAAACCACTTTTAACCCTTTAAGCCGAACGCCTGAAAAGTAGTTAATGACCAGAATATTTTTTTAGTTTTTGCCTCCTTGCGTTTCAACAGTTGTAACTTTTTTATTTTTTCAATGACGCAGTGTATGAGGCCTTGTTTCATTCAAGACGAGTTGTACTTTATTGGGAAATAGTTTAAGTTCACTTATAAATAATTGCAGAATTTGTTTTAAATGTTTTTGTTTTTTTTTACATTTTTTTTACACAATTCACATTTCACAGTTAATAACTTGTTAGATTAATTATACAGGTTATTAGGGTCAAATGTGTATTTTTTGTGTGCAATGTATGTACAATTATTTTTATTAAATATTTTTATTTTATTATTTATTTTTTATTCATTTTTTTACACTTTTTATGTTTTTTTTACTTTTTTTTTTAAAATCCCATGAAGGGAGAACTGTGTTACTTTTTTTTTTTTACACTAAGTAATGTATTAGCATATTCATATTTGCTAATACATTATAATCTGTATCAGTCTAACACAGGCAGAGATCAGGGCAGCTCACAGTCTGCCCTGATCACTGGTTTGATACACAGACAGGCCTGGGGCTACTCTAGGTCTCCAGGGCTGACTGTGCAGCCATTCCCTGGGCTCTGTCGGTTCACCAGGTGTTCCGATCACGGTCACCTGACAGAGCAGTGAAACCCTTTGATTGCGATGCGGTGATGAACTGCGGCAATCAAAGGGTTAAAGCACCGGGGAGCAGAGGTTTCCCCCGCTCCCCAGTAGTTGCAGGAGCTGCACTGGGATCAGGACTGTGTAGTACAGCCCCAATCTCAGCGCCGCTGCAGTGACGGGAGCCGCAAACTCCGATGTCTGCAAGATGGCGGGCGGTCGGTAAGGAATTAAAGTTCTCTTCTGTTCTAGCAGTAATGCATCTGGATTTTCTGTACTGAAGCTATAAATGCGCCTCCAGCACGACCCCCGATCTCAGGCGCATTACAAAGTGCCGTGAGCGCTCCGTAATGAGCCCGATATTGGAGTGCGCCTGATTATAAATCTATTGAACAGAGCTGAAAAGACGCCAGACTTCTGCTGCAGCCCCGTTCATACATGTTGGCCCTTGTGTGTAAAATGATAACAAAGATTACAATGCAAGTAAATCTTTCCAGTCTTTCACTGAATATCAATATTTGAATTTTATTTTCACTCCAGCACATTTATTTCGGGTCCATATTGAACCAAAATATAAAATTATTATGTTATTTAAAGGACACCTGTTCCATTGGTTATGTCATGCTGAGGGCAGCACAAGCCAGTGATAGACATGTCATTTCCAGCGCTGTGTCCCTTATTCTATAAGATGCAGCAGTTTCAGAGCATTTACTGTTTAGATCTTGTAGTTTTCAGCCTGTTCTGCCAGAGATGAGTCAAGCTTATGAATGATCAGGAGTTAGGTATACCCACCCACAGCTAGCCCTGCCCACCTGTCATATATTCATAGGCTTCTCCCGATTCAAAGTAAAAGGTTGAGTCAGCCACGGGTGGGTGGGGCTATCTGTGCATGGGAGGGGCTAACCCCTGCTCATGAACAAGCTTGACTCATCTCTGGCAGAACAGGCTGCAAACTGCCACATTTGAGCATTACAGAATAAGGAACACAGCACTGGAAACATCATATCTGTCACTAGCTTGTGCTGTCCTCTGTAAGGTTGGCATAACCTGAGTTACAGGTTCCCTTTACAAGGTGTGCTGTAAAAAAATTGAAAAAATGTCAAAATTGCCTCTTTACAAAAAAAACCAGAATAACAATTTACCCAAAAACAGTAATAAAGAAAACATAAACTCATCCTGCTAAAAACAAACCCTCTCTCAGCTCAATTAATGGAAAATATAAAAAATTATTGCTCTTGGGGGATGAAGACACAAAAATCACTTTCTTTGGGCACACGTAGTGAAGTATATAAAATACAATGTCAGTTTGGCAATATTGTTATTGAACTGACTTGCAGAAGAAATTAATTCTTATTTGTATCTTTTGGAAGGAATCGCGTCGGGTTTGAGGGTTTGTGTGTGTTTTCAATTTTTTATAGGTACCGTGGTCTTTTTTAGATAAATGTTGGTCACTGATTTATTTACACTGATTGTACTAACCTATTTGTCGGTGGAGATTAAACTAATATAGTGAAAAGGGTGTACTAAAGCCTAATAGTATAGATTCTTGACAGGACCGTCCTAATTAGGACGATATTTTTCTGCAATTTGAAGCTAGGCAGATATTAGTTTAGGGGACATTAGGGACAGTAATTATAGTTCCCTTTTTTCCGCTTACACTACTTTCCTGTGGACATTTTATCTTGAGATTTATGTATTTGTAGTGTAATTTATTTGAATTAGTAAAGGTTACATTTTATGTGTGTCAGTCCAGTGATATATCTAAATAACCCATGACACTTTTTCATTCATGCTTAGAGTGTCCGTAACCACTTCTGTGATATTTTTGAGATTAAAGTTATAATAAAATTGTCATGTATAAACAAAAAACGTTTGAATTGCTATTTGTTTTCCATTCCCTCCTCTTCCCCCCCCAAAAAAAAAAATATTTATCTATGGGCCCCAAATTCCTGTGATTGAAAAATGGCTCTTGGAAAGCAAGATTTAAAGAAACAAACAAGCAAGAATAGTCCACGTCCTTAAAAGGGTTTTCCCATCTCACACATTTATTGCATATTGGGAGGCTATGCCATAAATGGAACCCGCAGCTATCTTGAACACAGGTCCCTGAAAGTCTCTGTTGAAAGCAGAGAGATGGTTGTGAATTTCCCATTCATTTCAATGGGAGTTCCAAGCACAACTGAATATGCCCTTTTGCCTGCACTCCAAAACCCCATTAAAACTGAATGTTAGAGTTAATACCACTTCTCAACGGAGACTTTCAGGCGCATGTTCTCAAAAGAGCATATATGCATAAGCACCTATATACATCTGTCACACATTTATGGCATATCCTATTGATGTGCTGTAAATGTATGAGATGGGAAACCGTCATTTAATGGGTTCTCCATGACTAGCTTTTTATTTGTTATAGGGCTCACAACTGTATTATATTAAACTTTGTAATTCATACTTCTTAAAAATTATTTACCTGTGCCACGATTTTCACATTTGTTCCTGGAGGTTTGAATCTGGCCTCTGCTCTGACTGATCCAGCAAGGCGACAGTTAAACCCAGCCTCTGAGCACTCTCCCAGGTTGAGCTTATCAACTATTCGGCTCAGCTATATAGCCCTGCCTCTGGCTCTAGTCTTTGCCTGAGATTTTCCTGGACATGTTGGATTCCTGATTTTTTTTCTCTGGCCATCAGTCTTTTGTTCTGTCTGGACTTGACTTCTGCATGTTTTCTGTGTCTGGTTTATTTTATTTTTTTTTACCTTTTGAACCTCACTTCCCCATGAATCCACTCCCCAGCTTTCTACGTTTATCCTTTGACTTTATGCATGTTTGTATTCATCTGCATGTTGTGCATTAAAGTCTTCTATAGAAAAACGTCACAACCTATCCTGCTGTGTAAAATCAGGCAAAGAGCCCTCCCTCCCCTCTATTCCCTTCAAACCACCTGACATTCATTGATCACATGGTTTCAAGGAACATTTTGTGCTTTGAAGCCAGGCTCAGCTCAGGAGCACTCCCCTATAGAGGGTGTGACCTGAGCAGAGAACTATCTGACTGCATTCACTTTTTTCAGCCTGTAGTTTGCAAGTGATTAGAAGTAATTACATCAGAGTAAATTAACGGGAGGGGGAACTATTTGTTATCTTAAGGGCCGTTCACACGGCTTATTTCTGGGACGGATTGCAGCCGTATCGCGCGCAATCCATCCCAGCCATTACGATAATCCACAGTTCTCGAATAAGCCGTGTGAACGAGGCCTTAGAGTCATGCTGGCAGAACTTAGTAATGTGAGCTGATGACAGCAATTCAAAGCTAGGGGGTTGTGTACTGCTGTCATCAAAATGATGACTGCAACTCTATACAGTTTACATAGTTACTCATGAGACCTAGCTATCATTATTATCATGATGGCAAATACAGAGCTGGGGGGATTACACACTTATGTCAGCACAATGTCTAGCAGTGATAACTGTATACGAAAGTCCTAGATTGCAATGCAGTCTGGGAGTTGTAGGAAAGAGATGCTGGAGAACTACTGACACATACACAAGCAGAAAGTTTCATTGAAAAAGTGGATTTTATGATCAGTGAATAAGGAGACAATAGAAAAGAAAAACATGAAGGTAGTGGAATTTCTTTACTTTTAAATACAATTTCTGTTTATAAAGTTCTATGAAATTTTAAAACTCCTTGATAACCCTTTTAAGGGGTTAAAACTGACTATGAATATGCTCTATATATATGGCAGGGATTCCAGTCTCCTAACTCCTTAAATTTATTATAGTTCCACCGTACAATCCGAAACTAATCACACTTTAATATCATATCTGATTGACATATCATAAAAGTTCATTTGGAGGAACCCCCAATATAAAAATGCTAAATGTTCAGTATCAATGGCATAGATAAATTGTGTAGAAACTTTTAAACAACATAGTAAGTAACAAGGTAAAAGAAAGGTAAAGTCTACATTTTATGGTTTGGATATATAGTGTATGCTTGTTTTCTAAAACTAATATAACTCAGTTACGTATCACCATTGGCACCCCTGAGCATTATTACACAGTTTATACATCAATATAAACTGTACATACATTGCACTACAGCCTGTATTATAATCCATGGAAACAGTCAAAAAGCTTGTCATCAGGCAGACCCTTACAAGCTTAGAGGAGATCCTGTGTTGCAAGAGGATAGGCTTCTTTTAGATTGTTTCCTTATTTGTGTTCTACATTTGGTTGCTGGATAGTGCCTGGTATAAAGATTTGATCCCTAAACTAACAATTTACAGAAAAAACACATACAAAAAATGGGACATTACTTACTCAAAATACACTGCAATTTTTAGGGCCATATTCACAGCTCAATGGCTGGACTAGACTGAACCCAGCAGCAGGCAGCTCTATCCTATATGCTACCTGGGAAAAATTAACAGGTGCAGCTAAGTGCTGAGAAGCAACTCACATATCCCACTGCTAGGGGAGCAATTATATGATAAAAAACTGCACATTCTTTTAATACCTATTCACACCAGAATGCAGAAAAGCCACAGTATAATGCATGGGGAGATTGCTCAAATGCAAAAATACCAATAAAGCAACCACTCACACACTCTCAGTGCATGAGGAGGATGGTTGCTGGTACTACAATTGCTTATAAATAAGGCGATACAGAAGGGTGCCATAAATACAGATACATGTGGTGCACCTTGCTGGCTTAGAACCTATTAGTGACACCCATACTATTAGATTAGGCGGGCTGCCCAGCACTTTCAAACACAAAACACAGGCACCCTCCACTCCCCAGCATTCTTGGGCAGATAAAAAATATGACATACTGTAAAAATGTTAAATATGAGGTATTAGTTGGTATAGAGGCCCCGTTATGCAAGCTCACAATCGGCATCAACGGTCCTCATGTCTTGCGAGTCCCTACACTACCATGCTTTTCTACATGTTGGTGTGAACAGGTATTAAGTTAATGTTCCGTTTTTTTTATCATCTAATTGTTCCCCTAGCAGTGGGGTATGTGAGCTGCTGCTCAGCAATTAGCTGCATCTGTTCATTTTTCCCAGGTAGCATATAGGCCAGAGCTGCCTGCTGCTGGGTTCAGTCTAGTCCAGCCATTGAGCTGTGAATATGACCCAAAAAATTGCAGTGTTTTTTGAGTAAGTAATGTCCCATGTTGTGTATGAGTTTTTTCTGGTATAAAGATTACACAAAATCACAAAAGGTAAACTCTAAGAAGATCCTAAATAAAAAGGTGTGCTTGGAGATTGCAGCTCTGAAGTCTGCAGAATGGTTAATGCAGCACTGGACTATAGTAAATGCTGAAATTTAGGATTCTTAGAAGATTAGTATTGAAAGGTATTTGGAATGTTACCAAACACTTTAATTCTACTTGTTTGAATGTGGACATGCTATTTCATTTTTGTAACATATTTTTTGCTCACATTATGTTTAACTGTAGAAAATGAATAATTTCAGTTATACAATTCTTAACAATTTAAAATATTTAGAAATGAAAGACCTCACATACAAAGGTGATGGATTATAGGTTAAATACCATAGCATGTTAAGAGATTAAAACCATATATCACATAAGAAAGTTAGGGCACACACGGGCACTAGTTTCCTGTGTAGCTGGCAGAAAACTTTGGTGCTTTTCTTGATCTACAGAAATAGAAGGTCTTGGCTGGATACATTATGTTTTTACAAGAGAACATATTGAAGTTTAGATTAATTTGTCAATCCAAGACACATGGGGCTACACAAAGTCACTGACAGCCAATTCATTCAGACTATCTGCTGCGATTTCTACATACTGCATGAAATATGGATTACTGTGATTTTACAGTCATTTGTGATATTCCGTCAGCATAATTCCTTCATGTTTACAATGATTATACATTCGGCTGGTGAACAGACGGGCTCGTTGGGTGTACCAGAGGAAATGATCTTGGAAGCCTAGCAGGGTTGTTTTCTGGTGGTTATTTGGGCTCTTAATATGGCAGGGACCCCTTCTTAGAATATAGCAGCAGATGGTTTTATGACGACATTCAACATTGCCCTGCATGAAATAAAATTATCGTAACCTACTTACGAAAAGTTGGAAGGGGGAAATATCCCTCCCTGGGAAGAGCAATTAAGTTGGGAGTGTGAATATTTATTTGTTCACCTTTCGCACCTCACAGGCATTTTTGCATAAAGTAAAGGCTTATGGTAAAGAGCTGAAGAGCTCACTAGGGCAAGACAGTCTGGTAATTGTAGGAAAATGATGCTGGAGAACTACTGCCACTCTCACAAGCAGTAAGTTTCATAGAAAAAAAAAGTGTGATTTTATGATGAATAAGGAGACACTAGAAAAGAAACACATGAAGGTAGTGGAATATCGTTACTTTTCTGTATAAATGCTGTTTATAGAGTTCTATGAAATCTTAAAACTCCTGGATAACACATTTAAAGTGTTAAAACTGGCTGTGTACATGTTCTATATACATAGCAGGGACTCCAGTCTCCTAACTCTTTAAAGGTATGGTAGTTTCACCTTACAATCCCCAACCAATCAGACTTTAGTATCATATCTGATTGACATATCATAGAAGTTCATTTTGAGAAATACCCTACATAAAAATGCTAAAGTGTCCAGTGTCAAGGGCATGAATCATAGTGTAGAAACTATTAAACACCTAGGAAGTAACCATTTAGCAGGGTAAAAGTAAGGTAAAGTCACATTTTATGGTTTGTATGCTAAAACTAATATGGCTCAGTTAAGTATCACCATTGGCACCATCATTATTACACATTTTACTTCAATATAAACTGTATATACATTGCACTACAGCCTCTATTATAATCCATGGAAACAGTCAAAAAGCTTGCAATCAGGCAGATGCTTACAAGCTCAGAGGAGATCTTGTATTACAAGAGGATTGGCTTCTTTTAGATTGTTTCCTTGTTTGTGTTTTACATTTGGTTTCTGGATAGTGCCTGGTATAAAGATTACACAAAATCCCAAAAGTTTAAACTCTATGAAGATCCTAAATAAACAAGGTGTGTTTGGAGATTGCAACACTGGACTATGACACTAATGGATGTAGTAATTCTCAATTCACACTTGTCTCTCATACAGCCAGCAAGTTCTACTCTGCACTGAAGAATGTCAAATACCCCGAAACAGCTGTCTGTAGATGATCTCAACTGGCTTGGCTCAAATCCTTTTCACATATCAAGACTCTTCTGAGTTACATGTGAATTGAGGATTACTACATCCAATAGATGGCACTAGTGAGCTCTTCAGCTCTTCCCATAAGCCTTTACTTTTAACGAAAAGTTTGAAATTCTCACCAATTTTGTAAAATTTTAATAACCAATGAAAACAGCCTTGTTACTTTCACTTATTCCTTAAAGCTTACCTTCAGTTATAACACAAATCTCCATAACTTAACTGTACAAGCAAAAATTAGAAACATTGTAATATATCTTGCAAGAGAGAAATGCTTCCTTCTTCCCTTGTCAGATTATTTTTCTACTTGCCTTCTCCTGCTTTCTTATCTGCTCACTCAGTCCAAGATCACTATCAGGATCTGTCTTGCAGGGAAGGAGAACCCAGGAGCATTCTCCAGGAAGAGAGCTCAGGGTACTTGGGACCCACTGAGGAGATTATACACAGATACACATATAGACAACAGAGACTGGTTTCTGACAGGATACATAGGTGTCAAACTGCGGCCCTCCAGCTGTTGGGAAAATACAACTCCCATTATTATTATTATTATCATTTATTTTGTAGCGCCCTTGATTCAAGGGGCTGTACATTTCATGCGGGTACATAAATAACATTGGTCAAACAATTACAATGTGACAATAAGTGACTAACAACTGTACAGAGGGAGAGAGGGCCCTGCCCGTGAGGGCTTACAATCTACAGGGAAGGAGCGAAGAGACAGAAGGTGAGGGGCAGACATGTTTGTGGGGTGGAGGAGTGCAACACGGTTAATGTTGGTTATAGGCAATCCTGAAGAGGTAGGTTTTCAGGTTATGTTTGAGGCTAGTGAGAGAGGGGGAGAGTTGGAAGTGTTGAGGCAGTGAGTTCCAAAGTGTGGGGGAAGCACGGGAGAAGTCTTGGAGACAGTTATGTGAGGAGGTGAAAAGTGGAGAGCAGAGAAAAAGGTCCTGTGAGGAGCGGAGGTTGCATGAGGGGAGGTATTTAGAGATTAAGACAGAGATATATGGAGGGGAGAGGTTATGGAGAGCCTTGTAGGTAAAGGTTGCTAGCTTGAACTGGATTTGCTGGGCAATGGGTAGCCAGTGAAGGGATTGGCAGAGGGGAGAGGCAGAGGTGTAGTGAGGAGAGAGGTGAATCAGACGGGCAGCAGAGTTAAGGATGGATTGGAGGGGAGCGAGGGTGCTAGCTGGGAGGCCACAGAGAAGGCTGTAGCAGTAGTCTAGGCGGGAGATGACGAGGGCATGGTCCTCCATGCTGGTGCTCGTGTTTGTGAAATTCTTCAACCTTCATTTTCTCCTACTACCCCTTTAAACAGAATTTGATGGGCAGCTATAAACTGAGCTCCACAAAATGGATTTCCTAGTGATTTTTGACATATTCTACAACTGTAATGTGATATGAAATGAATACAACTGTAAGTTACTGCATTCATAAGTGAACAAAATGCTAAAATTTAGTTAGAGATCAGAAAAAATAAAGATGCCAAATTAATCTTAAGCATATTCAAACTCACATATCCCCTGAAATCTTTGCACAGACCCCTTGTAGGTATGTGAACCTCTTGTCAATAATCCCTGTATTAAGGGCTTATTGTTAGGTCAGCGCTTGAGCTTTCCTCATAACCTTCCTGTACTCTAGTAGGCCAGTCCAACCCTAATGACATGCTTCAGTGCAACATGAAATACTTTGGACCCGCAAAAACATTTGTCACTTATCCATTAGGACTCCCAAGAATCATGAAAGTAGGATCCCAAGTTAAATGCAACAGTTAGAGATGGGCGAATGTCTCAAAAATTCAATTCGGTCACTTCGCCGAATTTTCCGACAAAATCAGTTTCGGTCCGAATTACTTCGGGACGAATCGCGTTAAAAAAGCTATTTCCAGGCTGCACAGAGCCTGCAGGGTGCTGTAGAACGTTGTGCCATGCTTAAATATGCAGAGGGAGCTTGGTTTGGTCTTCATACAATGTTGAATTTTAGTATGACAAGCATATGACTGCCACCGCTCTTAGAATCGCTTCACTATAAAATTCCCTGGGCACTTAAGAGGGCAAAACTGACCAAAAAACTCAAGCGGGAATGCAGCCTGATAAAGTCATGCCAGTGAAAGCTGAAAAAAAACAAGCTGAGAGCTCAGATGGCAACATTAGTGACAGAGTGTGGAGGTGACGGCGGCAGCCACAGCAGCATGAGGTCAGACAGTGGCACAATGACATTCTGGAGGTGGCAAAAACAGGAGTAGGCCACAGAATGGCACAATGACACAGTGTGGAGGTCACGGCAACAGCAGCATGAGGTCAGGCAGTAGCACAATGACATTCTGGAGGTGGTAAAAACAGGAGTAGGCCACAGAGTGGCACAATGACAGAGAGTGGAGGTCACGGTAGCAGCAGCATGAGGTCAGGCCCATGGCACAATGACATTCTGGAGGTGGTAAAAACAGGAGTAGGCCACAAAGTGGCACAATGACAGAGAGTGGAGGTCACGGTAGCAGCAGCATGAGGTCAGGCAGTGACACAATGACATTCTGAAGGTGGCAAAAACAGTAGTAGGCCACAGAGTGGCACAATGACACAGTTGTGGAGGTCACGGCAGCAGTAGTATGAGGTCAGACAGTGGCAGAATGACATTCTGGAGGTGGCAAAAACTGGAGTAGGCCACAGAGTGGCACAATGACAGTGTGGAGGTCACGGCAGCAACAGCATAAGGTTAGGCAGTGGCACAATGACATTCTGGAGGTGGCTAAAACAGGAGTAGGCCACAGAGTGCCACAATGACACAGTGTGGAGGTGACGGCATCAGCAGCATGAGGTCAGGCAGTGGCACAATGACATTCTGCAGGTGGCAAAAACAGGAGTAGGCCACAGAGTGGCACAATGACAGACAGTTGAGGTCACGGTAGCAGCAGCAACAGGTCAGGCACTGGCACAAACAAACAGTGAGGAGGTCACGGTAGCAGCAGCATGAGGTCAGACAGTGGCACAATGACATTCTGGAGGTGGCAAAAACAAGAGTAGGCTACAGAGTGGCACAATGACAGAGAGTGGAGGTCACGGTAGCAGCAGCATTAGGTCAGGCAGTGGCACAATGACATTCTGAAGGTGGTAAAAACAGGAGTAGGCCACAGAGTGGAACAGTGACAGAGAGTGGAGGTCACGGTAGCAGCAGCATGAGGTCAGGCAGTGGCACAATGACACAGGGTAGAGGTCACTGCAGCAGCAGCATGAGGTCAGGCAGTGGCACAATGACATTCTGGAGGTGGTAAAACAGTAGTAGGCCACAGAGTGGCACAATGAAAGAGAGTGCAGGAGACGGCGGCAGGAGCAACAGCATGAGGTCAGAGAGTGGCATAATGACAAAGTGTGGAGGTGGGTGGCAATACCAGTCCCTGGTAAAGATGGTTGGTGGCAGATGGAGAAACTGGCAGCAGATGTGTGGCATCAGGCGGGTGGTGGCATCAGAATAGTGGCTGAGGCAGGTAGTTTGAACCCAGACTCATTTCTCACAGTTTGGGTGAGGCGTCATGGCTGATGTAGTCTGACGCCTAAGGCATTGGTGTGTGGAAATGCTGGCCGATCCACGCCTGATTCATCTTGACAAAGGTCAGTCGTTCCACATTTCCCGTGGACAAGCGGGTTCTCCTTGGGGTAACGATGGCCCCCGGTGCACTGAACACCCGCTCTGATGCCACACTACTGGCCGGGCAGGACAGCTTCTCCACTGCAAACTCGGCAAGTTGCGGCCACACATCCAGTTTGGCTTCCCAGTAGTCCAGCGGATCTTCTAACTGGGATGGCAGATTGCTGTCCAAGTAGGCCACCACCGGTTGGTTGAGGGACTGCTCCAGGTCCTGCTGCTGCTGCTGCTGGCGACTACCCTCCTCAGTAGGCGGGTAAAGGAAGTTGCTCATCAATGACTCCAGACTAAGGTTGCTGCTGATGGAGCTGGTACTGCTCCTACCCCCCCACCTTCCACAGCAGCAATGGCAGTGGTACGTGAGCGTTGAGGAACCCCCTGGTAAGACCTGTCAGAGGAGGGACGATGCCGCACATAGGCAGCGGCCAACTGACTACGGAGGATTTCTCTATAATATTTGAGTTTGTCCTCCCTCTCAACAGCTGGGAAAAAGGCTCCCATTTTTCACCGGTAGCGAGGGTCCAATAGGGTGGAGAGCCAGAAGTCATCCCTCTGCCGGATGCTGACTATTCGGCTGTCACTAGCCAGGCAAATCAGCATGCTGGGGCCATCTGCACAAGTGACTCCGAGGGGCTCCCTGCCTCCATCTCCACTGTATACTGCCACGGTGCTTGCGGGTCATCTGCCTCGTCTTCCTCATCTCCATCTACCTCCTCCAGCTGCTCCTGCTCCTCCTCTCTTGTCACCTGGGTAGAAAATCCACTCATTTCACCAGACAATGCTTCTGCTCCAATGTTCTCCTCCTCCTCCTCCTCCTCCATTTCAGTCCCCACCGGACTCATGTGGCCGCGAGATGTAGTCGCCACGTCTCCAGTCCCCTGCCCAGACAAATTTTTCAGCATCTGTTCCAGGCATGAAGCAGTGGAATGACGTTATTCATCCCGTAGTCCTGGCGACTGACAAATAACGTGGCCTCCTCGAATGGCTGACATCAAAGTTACACAGGGGAGTACTCCTGTCCGCCTGGATCATCAAAAAATCGTTAATGGCCTGTCTCTGTTCATACAGTCGGTCCAACATGTGCAGGCTTGAATTCCAACGGGTGGAAACATCGCATATCAGAGTGTGTTGGGGGAGGCCGTTCTGCCGCTGCAACTCAAGGAGGGTGTTCCTGGCTTTGTAGGAATGGATGAAGTGCATGCACAGTTCCTGGCCATTTTCAGAATCTTCTGAAGATCGGTGGAAGACTTCAGGAACCTGTTCACAACCAGATTGAACACATGCACCATACAGGGCGCATGGACCATCCCTCCTCGGTGCAGCGCGGATACCATGTTCCTCCCATTGTCCGTCACCATGGTTCTGATTTGCAGTTGGCGCGGAGAAAGCCACACATCGATTTCTTGCTGCATGACGCGGAGCAGTTCCTCCCCTGTGTGACTTCGTTCGCCGAGGCAAGCCAGGTGTAGAACTGCGTGACACCACTGTGCCCTACACATGTGGTGTGATGGAGCAGTACTTGTGGAGGCTGAGATGGTGGTGGTGGTGGTGGAGGAGGAAGAGGAGGCGGACATTGGCGCAGGTGCAGCAGTTTGACAACGTGGAGGAGAAAGCGGCGTCTCCTGTCCAAGTTGTTGGTGTGCCTGGGCAGGAAGCACATTCACCCAGTGGGCCGTAAAGGACATGTACTGGCCCTGACCGTAGTTACAGCTCCAGACGTCCGCACTGCTGTGCACCTTGGAACAAACCGATAAGCTCGAGGACTGGCCCACTGTCAGATCTACATATTGATGAAGTGCTGGAACTGCCTTTTTGGAAAAGACAGGACGGCTTGGAACTCTCCATCCCGGCTCGGCACAAGCCATTAGTTCTCTGAATGGTGCAGAGTCCACCATTTGGAAAGGGAGGGACTGCAGTACCAACAACTTCAACAGGAGCACAGTCAGCTGATGCACCCTAGGATGGTTGGACGCATACTGTTGTCTCTTTGCAATCGCCTTGCTGAACGACTGCTGGCACCATGAGTAGCGAGGAGCAGGAGCATCTGGACCGGGAGATGATGGCAAAGTGAAACAGCTCCCTTCTGCAGAGGTGGTGGAGCCTTGACTGGCTGCAATGGCATGCGTGCCACTGGCCGCTGCTGCGGCGGCAGGATGGACCACCACATATGAGCCATGTTTCTCCCAGGCCACCGGATGGTGACGCTGCATGTGGTGACGCAAGGCCATGGTGTCAACGTTAGCTCCCTGGCCACGCTTCACTTTCTGCCCACAGATTCTACATATACCCATATTTGGCTCCTCCGGTGTCTTAGCAAAGAACTGCCACACCACCGAGTAGCTGATTTTACCGCCAACACTCCGCACTGAGTGACTACTGCCGCCGCTGCCTCGCTGAGCCCCTGTGCCGCTACTTTCTTAGCACTGCGAAGCGGGTTTTCTACCCGTGGCCGCTTGGCTCCCGACCTCACACTGCTGCTACCCTGCTGACTCACGGCCACACTTGCTGGCTGCGCCTCTGCCTGACGCGCAAGCTGACGCCCTCCTGACGATGATGAAGCCCTTGCTTCACCTGGCTCCCAAGTCCGGTCGGCTACATCATCATCTATTTGTGTTTCATCGTCACTGCTGTCCTCATCACAAGTCTTGGTGTGCAGAGGCTGACCCCTCACAACATGACCTCCCATGCCACTCTCCACATCTATACTTTGCCGCCTACTGCAAGAAGCAGGGGATATTGGCCCCATTTCTTCGCTGCCAAGTAGCTGCTGACTGCCCTCCTCAAATTGTTCATCCTCACTATATAGTGGTGCTGAGCCCAGACCACATAGTAGATCTCTGGCTGAGGGAACCGGATGGGACAGAGGCGGGTTGAGGACAGGTGAGGGCCGCTGACCCGCTCCCGGGCCATGCCAACTAAGGGTTGTGTCTGACGTTCCCACCGACTCTTGGCTGGGGTTGTCAGATGTCATCTGGGAGGAAGTGGATGACCTAGTCAACCAATCAAGAACCATTGGGTTGCTGAAAAAACACACGGCCGCTAGATGACAGCGGCAGTTGTGGCCTCAACGAGTGACCCCTGCTGCAACGGCCCCTTGCTGTGCTGCGACCTGGGCCTGCTCGAGGAATGTTTGTGCCACTGCCACTCGCAGGTGAAGAGCCTGCCACCTCTCTGTCTGACATACTGTTTGTTCTAAAATGTACAGACACTGTTTGATGAAGATATCTGTATATGATAAATACACACCCTGTATTTGACACCAAATGAACCCACTAAGAAGCTTGGGTAACCCTTGGATATAAATTGCGCTCCACAAATGGGCAGGAAAAATTGACTTGTATGTGCTGTTTAAAAACTCTGTGTATTTTACTGAATATAAAAGCACAAACAGGCTTAATTAACCTTCGGATATGAACTATGCTACAGAATTTCTTCTATGGCGGTGAAAAAGAAATTTTCTTTTACTGAGTACAACTGCAGAAAAATACTTAGTTAAAGGGGATTTGCCACCAGACCAAGTACTGACCTCCTTCAGCATGAGAGCAAGATGTAAACAAATCATGCTGAGTCATGAAGCTGCAGGGGAGAGAGGGAGAGGGGAGGGGGGAGTGAGGAATCCAAAGGGAGCGTCTCAAAACTTAAGAGAACTAATAAACAGTACAACAGTGGATTCAATACAGCAAGACACAGCCTCAGACGGCACTGTCAGGAGAAACCTTATCTGCTAAGCAGCTAATGTAATGTAAACAAATCACGCAGCAAGACACAGAGACACACACAGACACACACAGCCAGAGCACAGAGCTGCATAAGGGGATCCTGTGACATGTTCACTCAAATAATCAAACTATAACTTGTGAATTCTGTATACAAAAGAGAACACCTATTCTAAACAGCAGATTGAAAGCTTCTTCATCAGATAAAGCAGGGATCTAATAACACTACAGCTAGTTATTCTGTATACAAAAGAAAACATATTGCTACCCGGTGCCTTAAAAGACCATTCATTCTGCCTGTCATCAGATAAGAAGTGATTCACGCAAGCGCGGCCTTTCAGCTCCTGGGTCATGACTAGGGGAAGCTTTGTGGTAACCAAGGGGGGTTGAGAAATGCTGTAGCTCTCAGAGTTTTCACTTTTTTTAATCACATATATTTAGAAAAGTGATTAAATACCCATTTTGGAGGTTCCCACGTCAACATTACATGGTGGCAAAACCCCTTTAACCCTTGGATGTAAATTGCGCAAAAGAAGTGAGCAGCCAAAAACTACCAGCTTTGTAGCGTGTTAAAATGGTGTGCATTTTACGCTACACAGCAAGAGAAAAACTTGTAATTAACCTTCGCTTGTGAATTATGCTACAGGAAAAATGTATTTTTTGGTGGTGAAAGAGACGGTTTCTATTAGTCACCACAGCAGCAGAACAATGCTTAATTAACCCCTGGATGTAAATTGTGCCAAACAATTGAGCAACCACAAACTACCAGCTTTGTAGCGTGTTACAATGGCGTGTATTTTACGCTACACAGCAAGAGAAAAACTTATAATTAACCTTCGCTTGTGAATTATGCTACCGGAAAAATTTCTTTTTTGGTGGTGAAAAAGACGGTTTCTTAGTCAACACAGCAGCAGAACAACGCTTAATTAGTCCCTGGATGTAAATTGCGCCAAAGAATTGAGCAACCACAAACTACCAGCTTTGTAGCGTGTTACAATGGCGTGTATTTTACGCTACACAGCAAGAGAAAAACTTGTAATTAACCTTCGCTTGTGAGTTATGCTACAGGAAAAATGTCTTTTTTGGTGGTGAAAGAGACGGTTTCTTTTAGTCACCACAGCAGCAGAACAACGCTTAATTAAGCCCTGGATGTAAATTTCGCCAAACAATTGAGCAAACACAAACTACCAGATTTGTAGCGTGTTACAATGGCGTGTATTTTACGCTACACAGCAAGATAAAAACTTGTAATTAACCTTCAGTTATGAATTATGCTACAGGAAAAATGTATTTTTTGCCGGTGAAAGAGACGGTTTCTTTTAGTCACCACAGCAGCAGAACAACGCTTAATTAACCCCTGGATGTAAATTGCGCCAAAGAATTGAGCAAACACAAACTACCAGCTTTGTAGCGTATTACAATGGCGTGTATTTTACGCTACACAGCAAGAGAAAATCTTGTAATTAACCTTCAGTTATGAATTATGCTACAGGAAAAATGTCTTTTTTTGCCGGTGAAAGAGACGGTTTCTTTAGTCACCACAGCAGTAGATCAACGCTTAATTAACCCCTGGATGTAAATTGCGCCAAAGAATTGAGCAACCACAAACTACCAGTTTTGTAGCGTGTTACAATGGCGTGTATTTTACGCTACACAGCAAGAGAAAAACTTGTAATTAACCTTCGCTTGTGAATTATGCTACAGGAAAAAATGTTTTTTTTTGCCGGTGAAAGAGACGGTTTCTTTTAGTCACCACAGCAGCAAAAACAACGTTAATTAACCCCTGGATGTAAATTGCGCCAAAGAATTGAGCAACCAAAAATGAAGTGTTATTTGATTTTTAAAAATGCTGTTTCTTTAAATGAATACATCAGGAACAGGCTTAGATAACCCTTGGATATTCAATGTGCTGTGAGCAGATAGCTTTAAAATGTATATGCAGCTGCACTGGACGCACATTGGACTTCAGATCCAATACCCCACAATATCAGAAATGAAACTTTTAGAGAAGCATTCTCTGAGAAAAGCTGTGCAACCCCCCCAAAAATCGCTGGATAAAAAAAGAGTTCTTTAGTAAGAGCTATCATAAGCAGCCGCGGCAGAAACCCTTCCTTAATCAGTACAGTAAGAGCGGTATGAGCTCCCAGCATCGCACCCGGACTTATATAGTGCGGTGACATGACAGAATCCCACCGGTCTCTGATTGGCTTCATCTCTGCATATGTCATGTAGGCTATGCCCTTCTTCCTCCCAGAGTTTTTTGCCCATGTAACGCCATGTGCTCGCACCATTTTTTATCAAACAAAAGCACACTTCGTTCACCCGAAGTACCCCAAAGTTCGACTTAGTTCAGAATCGAAGTTTTCCTGAAATTCTAAACGAATTCCACTTCGTTAGAATCAATTCGCCCATCTCTAGCAACAGTGTTTGGGCATGTATGTGTGTGTACTTCTCTTCGGCAGTCCCATAGACTTTGAATGGAACTGCAGCGTATATACCCAATTATGGTTCCATTAAAACAAGGATCACGTATGATTGGGGCTTCACCACTTTTTGGCGTATCTTGTACCAAAAATACTGTTGTAGCCCAGTCCTATAGATGTAGGAACTTGCGCTAGGCCTGACACTTTTGAATGCGCCAATGATATGCTATGCAATGTGCCAAAGATATTCTATGCAAGGCATATCACATGCCAGATTTAGTAAGCCACACACAGCAGGTTCATACAAACTGTTCTTGAGATCAGTATAGGTCCCAAAGATCTTATGCTCAGTGATCATACATTTAGGACAGGTAATAAATGTGGTTGATGGTCAAACCTCTTTAACAAAGATGCAAAGGAAATCTGCCAACATAATGCTGCCCACTCAAAGATAGAGCTCAGTATGGTCAAAAGTTTATGACACATTGTGAAAACGATGCCGTTTAAGAATTGTTTTTTTTATTATGGACTACTTGTCCAGTCTTTTTGAGATGTTGGGAACATTGGGGCACATTAACTGAGACAGTTGAATCAGAATTTTGGCTTACAGGTGTTGTGTCACTACAAGTATTGCTTTTTATGTTAAAGATCTTGCAAAAACAAGTCACTTTGTAATATATGTCCATTAACAGTTTCCTACCTATTCTGAGATATCCCCTCTTGTATGGGCTGCATCAGCTCCTCAGGTCACTATAGCTACAGACCTGTTTGATCTCTCCTGATAGGCTGCCAGCACTAGTTGCTATAGCTTCAGACCTGGCTTCTACTGTAGCCTAGTGGAAGCCAGTAAACATGCCCCTGAATTCAAAGAGAAACAAAGAAAAGAGAACTGAGGTAAGGTGAATCAATGTAGTGAGACAACCCCTTTCATTTGTACCAAAATAATGGCTTGCATGCTTTACACTACATATTATGGGCGACATGTATGATCGGGATTTGCGCCTGATTTCAGGCATATACTGCGCCTCGTCGTGCTGACTCCACTGTTGGACGTAGGGATTTGCTGTTAGGCGCAACCTTCGCCACTTTCGAGTGCGCGTAACATGAAGGGGCGTGAAGTGGGCGTGCTGTGGGCGTTCTGGGGCAGCACGCACCAGATCCGAAAACACCGACACATGTATGAATGCCGGTCGGCAAAGTGAGGCGCATTACAGCTCCAACAGGCAGACCTATTTCAAAGTGATCTACCTGAGTCGGAGGAGGCACAGGGAAGCTAGAACTGATTGTAATGGGGCAATACAATACAGTTACAACAGTATAATAATAAAAAAGAGTTGTCTTTTAAATGAATGAATGAATGAATGAATAAATAAAGAGAAATACCAAAGCTGACTAAAATCGATTTCAATGTATCGAAAAAGTTGATCATTTAAAATGAAAGCAAATATATCTAAGATCTCAAAAGAAAGAAATATCAGCTAGAAAAGGTCTTAAAAAAAGGTAGAGAATTCAACCAATTTTAAATTAAATAAGCCAATGCTGATGTTGTACAGATGTTAATTTTGGTCCTTTTTTTACTACAAAATTAAGATGTATTTGTTCTTCTTTCACCTTTTACTCTATTTTGTAAATACACCTAAAATAATGAGCAATTAGCTCAGAATGGCTACCATTGGGAAATCCGAACGTATTTACATCCGTATTTACGTCCGTAAATACGTCCGGATTTCCCATTGGTAGCCATTATTTTAGGCTTATTTGGTGATGTATTTACGGATGTAAATACGTCCGTAAATATGTCCAGAACTAAGTCCTGGGAACATAGAAATCCTGTGCTGTGCTGGCTCTTGCTGTACATACAAAATAGAATAAAAGGTGAAAGAAGAACAAATACATATTAATTTTGCAGTAAAAAAGGACCAAAATTAACATCAGTACAACATCAGCATTGGTTTATTTAATGTAAAATTAGTTTAATTCTCTCCATTTTTTTAAGACCTTTTCTAGCTGATATTTCTTTCCTTTCAGATCGTATTTATATTTGCTTATTTTATTCAACTTTGATATTTATCTTTATTCATTAATTCATTTTAAAGACAACTCTTTTTGCTATTCAATAACATGCTTAATGATTTTTGCTGATTTCCAGCCTGTATAGAAACTTAATACGTTAGGCGCATTACTTATGCGCCTCACACTGGCGAGGCACAGGGAACTTTACACCGCATGTATGAGCGCACTTCGGGTGCCAGCATAAATGAGGTGCAGCTGACACTAAAAATACCGTGAAAACGGGCGCTCCGACACACCGATCTTCATACGTGTCGCCCTATGTGTTTTAGAAAGTTTTTAGACACTTCTGTGCCTTTTCTGACAAAGCGGAGCGGCCTTTGTAAAAATTTTGTGTAAAGGGACGAGACTTGGTGTGCGCAAAAAAAGTTTTGTCACAGTTAAGAGCATAAACTAAGCCAATTTATAAAAGGTGTAAAGTTAGAATAGACAGTTCTAACCTGAGCTAGATTTATGAACACTATGATAAATGGGGCGGATTTTAAGACTGTCTAATTGAGGTTTACATTGTCTAAGAGTGAGACAGTATTGATAAATTTGCCCAATGTCACGAGGACCCAACCTTCTGTCTGTCCATTACACTGACAGCCCATTAGCCAACTTCTTGTTGGTTTCCCACACAGATTAGTGATCTGTGATAAGGTCATTGTTGGTGGACTTTTCTAACTAAAAGGGATAGTCCAAAGCAGATAACCCCATTGATATACCACTTATAGGATAGTGATCAGAACATCAAGAGCTTATTGATCCATGAGTCAGGCTGGATTCTGAGAACTTGGGCTTTTAGAGCTCTTCATTTTATCAAGCTCCTGACATGTATGTTAAACTGAGACTGTGAAGAGTGTCCAACAGTGTCATCTGTTACCCATAGGCTAATATGGAACCCATTTAATGGATTAAGTGAGCTGTTTCATGACGTATAGGTTAAACCAGGCATCCTCAAACTGCGGCCCTCCAGCTGTTGGGAAACTACAACTCCCATCATGCATTTATCTAATCTATAACAGTGGGAATGATGGGAGTTGTAGTTTCCCAACAGCTGGAGGGCCACAGTTTGAGGATGCCTGGGTTAAACAGATGCCATTATAACCTATTGGTGAGGATGCCACTGACTTTTGTTTAATAGAGATCTGGACAACATTGCAGCATGTGGAGGCCGGGCTGTCCAAGACTCACCCGCCCATCCGCCCCCCCCCCCCCACCCCAGGACTGCCCCTGGACTGTCCCCAAACTGGAAGTGGTCGGGAGGTAGTCCCTTCAACCAAAATGTTTCCACCCATGTTGGGGACAGGGTTTATACGGGTCACACCACCGTGGCAGGCTGCCAGAAATCCTTAATGGGCCATATATTGTGCAGGTCTGGTTTAGCACATCTGTCATCCTAAGAATACAACAAAATCTGTTTAATGGATATGTCATGAAAAGCTATTGAAAAGCTCATGATTTACTGTGTATCTTATGTCTTTGATGGATTCAATAAAGTGGTATATTTTATGCATTGGCTTTAGTGATGAGCGATTCGGTCATTAATCTGCTTCGAGTCGATTCCCGATTTTGGGGAATCATCTCACCTATTTTCGATCCTTGATTGCGATTAATCTCTGATTCCCATTAAAGTCAATGGGAGCGGAACACCAGGTGCATTTTTACATCCAAACCGATGAGGTGAAGCTGGAATTAACATCCACAACAGTAAACTGGATATGTGCTACGTCTTAGGCAAGACAATTAGGCTACAAGAATCACAGAAAAAAATTCACAGGCTAAAATAATCCATTCCATTCAATGGCTAAAGGAAAACATGAGGATGGCATAGCCACAGCAGGTACAGCGGTAGCAGCTGCTATGGGGCCCCTTTCCACAAAAAAAACCCACTGGTATTGGAAATGGCACAAGGTAATTGGCAGGAGACCCCTATCACTTTTTGCACCAAGGACCAACAGCTTGTCATATATGTGGTGGCAGCAAGAACATCCCAACGGGGAACATGGAGGCTCAGCTGGCAGGACCGTACTTAGAGTGGGTGCGGTGAGAGCCTGCGCTGCCGTCAGTCATCTATTAACCGTTTCATGCCCACATGCAGCTAAATCAATTGGGGTGCCCACCCATTACTACTTCCTATTTTTAGCATACCACGGGCACCTTTTTGATTCCAGCCCCTGACAGGAATACTGCCTTATTGGCACCTCTGGCATCCATTTTAAAGTAGCCTGACCCCAAAACCAGCAAAAATGCCCTTATGGACCCTCAGAATAAAAATTCAAAATAAGAAATTGACTATTTTAAAAAACAATTTTTCCAATGCTGCTGCATGCTATGGCTACTTGCCATTCTACTGCTATCACGTGAAAAAGATGCAATAGATGTCTCCAGTTGGTCAACGAGCCCTGTCTTAAATTCCTACATTCTTCTGTCAAATGAAGTGTGTTGAAGGAAATTGCTGACTTTTGATTTGGAGCGTGGATCAAAAAGGGTGGACATCCAGTAACCGCTGTTCATTTTGATGGCCTTGAAGTGTGTGAAATAAGCTTTTTTTTCAATCAGACCTTTACTATTGGTTTCTTTTACAGCAGCATAACCACAAAATCCGCACAGATGCCCTTATGAACTATCAGAATAAAAAGTGTTAGAAGAAATAAGTATTTGAACTGCTATTTTAGTGAACAGCAACGCAGAAATAAAATTGGGTGCTATTTCATTGTGGTTTGAGACGAGAAATATGAGTAATATAAATGCTGACTTGCACCCCACAACAAAGGGACACCCGTAACTCAGACTGTGGTGGCCTCTAGCAACGCATAAATAAAATTGGAGGCTATTTTGCCGTGCTTTGAGAGGAGAAATATGAGTAATAAAAATGCTGACGTGCACCCCACACCACAGGGACAACCGTAACTCAGACTGTGCTGGCTGCTGGCAACACAGAAATAAAATTTGGTGCTATTTCACTGTGGCTTGAGAGGAGAAATATGTCTGATGCAGGATCAGTCCCCCTGAACCAGGTGCCCTCTTCCCCCGCAGCTATGCCGTTCAGAGCACTGGAGCTGTTTCCAAATCTCTGACTAATACTAACTAGCATTCTCTAATCTTGCTGTACACTAAGCTAACTAATCTATTAAGGACCCTTTTGAGTAGTAAAAATGCTGGCAAATAGACTCTACTAGCTTTGAAAAAAGCTGAGCAGAGAGACAGCTATCCATTCTGTTCACTGTGTGGAAGCTAATACCGCTGAGCAGGAAGTGCAGTGACATAGATAAGACAAGATCATGTGATTTCAGCAGCCACTGGTGACGTTCTTCACCCACTGTGCTCTGCGCTGATTGGCTAGCCAACAAAATTAAAGGAAGCACCAAAATTGGCGTGATTGGAATCTGGATTGGAATATTAAGGAAAATAATCTCTTCATCGCAGAACCAAGATTTTAGTGAAAATCTGGGCGATTTCAACTTTTTTCGATTTCATCGCTCAACACTAATTGATTTGTATGATTCAATCCATCCTCAACTCTGCTGCTCGTCTAAGCCACCTCTCTCCTTGCTACTCCTCTTCCAATCACTGGCTACCCATTGCCCAAGTTACTAACTATGAACTGAAAAGCTCTTCATTAACTTTTCCCTCCATGGATCTCTACCTTAATCACCAGAGACCTCCATTCACGCTATCTCCGCTCCTCACAGGACCTTCTTATTTTCTCTCCTCATGTCAGCTCTTCACATAACCATCTCCAAGATCTCCCGTGCTTCTCCCATACTCTGGAAATCACTACCACAACACATCAGACTCTCCTCCACCTTTACTAGTTTCAAAAGCAACCTGAAAACCCATCTCTTTAGGAGCCTACAACCTACCATGACCCCACTGCCCCTACACCACCCTCAAGCATGTCTGCCTCTTTCCTTTTGTCTCTTTCCTCCTCCCTTGTAGATTGTAAGCTTTTGCAGACAGGGTCCTCTCTCCCTCTGTAACAGTTGTTAGTCATTAAGTGTTGTCATTGTACTTTGTCTAGATCTATGTTATATATGTAACTCCCCTCAAATGTACAGCGTCCTGGAATTAATAGTGCTTTAAAATAAATAATAACATTTTTTTAAGGTTTATTACTGGAAAAATTTATATGTTTTCTGAGGGAACAATACAGCCTTCCTCACTTTATGTGCAATATATGGACATATACTGGCCAACATGGAGGCTAAAATAACCCTCTCTAGCACTTTATACCACAGTATACAACAAACAACATGAATATTTAGCTTTACATAACAAATAAGTGGATGCAGAGAAAATAAGGAGAAAAAAAATGAAAAAACATAAACAAGCTTCAGTGAGGTTGACCCAAGGACATTATTTTTGTCACATGATACATCTTCCATTATTTTGGTTTTTTTTGGAATTCTTTCTTATTTATTAACTATTTCCATAAACATTAAAACTCACAAAAAGTTAACTAAACTAAAAAAAAGAAAAAAAGAAAACAAAATGGGCTTGGGTATACAGGCACATAAAATCACAGGTGGCAAATGGGAGACGTCTACTTCAGTGAAGTTTGTAAAATGGAAAAAATGCATAGAACGCATTACATTTCATTTCAAAGCACAGACATGAGCTGTTCCCGGCTCGAAATTAAGGGAACAACTACTTTATTGTTAAAATAAAAAATTGAACGGCCATCCCAAAATGGAACACTTCAGAGATCTTAAAGGTATAGGTGACCAGGCGGCATCGAATTAGCTCTCACATTAGGCAATATGTGCGCCACTTTATGAAGTGAGATATAGATGTGTAAGATTTTTTATTTATTTTTTTGCATTGAGTTAACATTCCATCTGTCAAAATGTGGAAATTTGAAAGATGACAGGTAGGCTAATTGAAAAACAGCCAAAACATAACTTGTTTTTCCAAGAATTTCATTTAGCTGAGAGTCTGGATCAACAATGAAGTCAAAGGAAAAATAGAATAGGTTTATTATAGTTGAAGCAACAATAGGAAAATGATGGCTTTCAAGTGTTCACAAACATAAATCATGTCTGTGGAGATATTAACACCCCACCGCCGGTGTGAACAGTCTGGATGGGACACTCTTGTGAGGACGTTTGGTATTACGCAGATGTAGAGGATGACAGCTGATGACATACATTGAGCACTGTGTCTTAACGAATGTTAATTAATCTGCCTGAGCATAACGCAAGGGAACATACAGCAGCAGAGCTTCATAATCTGCTTTCTCACAATGTGACGGAAATGAAAGCACGAAATCTATAGATTAGTTTGTTCTACATTGTGTTTTAGCACAGAAAGTATAAAACAGTACGGAAGGCTTGAAGGGCATGTCCCAACGGCACGGGTTTTCAGCCGTTTTTCAGACGGTTTGCGGTTTTCCAGACCGTCTAAAAAAACGGCCGCAAACTAGTACAATGGGGCTCTATGGAAAACCAGTGCAACTGTCCCCACTGCATGGGTTTTCCCCCCCCCCCCCCCCCCCCCCCCCCCCCCCCCCCCCCCCCCCCCCCCCCCCCCCCCCCCCCCCCCCCCCCCCCCCCCCCCCCCCCCCCCCCCCCCCCCCCCCCCCCCCCCCCCCCCCCCCCCGGCCGCCCGAACAGATTGAACAGCACATCTTCCGTCCCCGTTTTCGACGGAATATGTACATTCAATGGAAGAGGAGCCCCTCCTGAGAAACCCCCCCCCCCCCCCCCCCGCGGTCGTGTGCACAACCGGTATTTGTCCTCTGCCATTGGGACATGCCCTAAGACTGACAGTTCTGCAAAACCTAAACATTATAGTAGTATATAATGTATAGATTAAAGTGGAGTTTAAAGTGTTCGGTTTAGAACCAAAAAACATTATTGGGTTAGGGAGTAGCAGGAATAATAAAAAAAAATACCTCTCCAACCAGCTCTGCTCCTGGCCAATGACATCACGCTCACAGGTTATGTGACCCTGCAGGCTTTCATAGGCCTCAGAAGTCTCTACCTGTTCAAAAGACAGGTGAGCACTGACTCCTGTGATTGGCTGCCGAGTCACATTCCGTTCCAGAGCTCAACACTGGAACGGAACCCGTTGGAAAGGGGACTCTTATTTTCTTCTGTTTCATTTCCTCCCCGAAAAAGTGTCTTTCTTTTTTATCCCATGCGGGGAGGTCCAGGTGAAAAGGAAAATTAATGCCCACTTATCACTCTTTCATATGGTGTCTTCCATCAAACTGTGTGGTCTCATGTTCCACAAAGAAAGCAAGACATCATATGTTACAAAGCCAGCACCTTCTGAAGTTATTGGCTTTGTAATTTATGAGTGAAGTCCAGATCCCTGTATAGAGGTTAAAATGTGAAGACCAGGGGGCTCCTTAGACATTGCTCCTTGCCCTTCACTAATTCTATAACCAACCCACTGGATTCCCCTTTGTCTATCGGTAGTCATCTTTCTAAGGAGTCTTTATACAGGACAGTTTTTGGTTGGAGAACTTACAAAGGGAGAGGTGTCTAAAATCAATGATTTTTCTTTCAGCTCAAAAGATGTGAGTAGCTGACTATCATACATCTGAGAGCCCTTTAATTATCAATTACTGAGACTCTCTTGCCTTCATCTACTTGATCTTACTTTTTTCTGGTGGAACATGATGGATATGTGACTTTTTAACTCAAATAAAAATGCCCACATGCCCTGGTAGACCCATCAGCTACCCCCCACCAGTTGACAAGTTGTGTATGGCATTGCAAATCAGCTCCAGTGAAGAGAAGAGGGCTAAGCTAAAATATCACACAAAACCTGTGGACAGCAGTTGGGACAAACTGACCTACGTCTGGTGATAATAATTGATCACTGGGGAAACCAGGAGCTGGGTTTTTGGCAATCAGTTTATTGCTAGCTCAATTATCTATAGAGAACATCTTTTAATAAAATTGCTGGGAAAAAAGCACAGTCGAGGTAGAGAAATTTTATTGGTAGCTCAAAGGGGTTGCGTAAACAAGATAATCATTATACTAAATGTACCTGGAATGCGCCTGATCTATGACCTGTAGTAGAGCGGGTTCATAAATCAGGCGCATTACAGTGCTCGGGTGACAGTTCGGATCAGGTATACCACTTTGAAAGTGGTATATCTGTTCTAACTGTAATGCGCCTGGAAATGCCGCTACGGTTCTAGTGGGCCCACCTCCCACAAGCCCCCCCTGATCGGGCGTATTACAAAGCACTGCAGACGCTATGTAATGCACCCAGGAGTTTCGTGTGGAAGATTTGAAAATGTATGAACGGGGCTGCATCTGATATCGGGCTGTAAAGACCCCAGATATCTGGCGCAGCCCCGTTCATACATGTCGCCCTTAATTGTCGGCTAATTGCATCTTTGGCGTTAAAATAAAACGTTTACATGTGTAACTGAATCTTCATGCTATTTAGCATTCAATCAGTATTCTGTAGAAAGGTTTCTTATTACAGTGACTACCTCTGGGAAAGGGTTAGGTTGCTCGAGCGGTTGATCCACAAAGAAACTTCCATGTTACAGTTGGCTCATAGCTCAACTACGAGCCGACTATGCTACAGAATAAGGAGGGTGGTGCTTGCCGTCATCCTCCCCAATCATTCTTAAAGGAAATGTGTCATCAAAAAATGACTTATTGTTTAAATCACATTTTTATGTTAAAAACATTTTTTTTAGGAATTTTTGGTTATGTTTTTTTTAAATTCCCATATCACTTTTAGTATTTTTTATTGATTCTTAAGTCCTGCAGTTTTCACTTTGTCCACTAAGCCTAATAATCATCTGACACTTCCTGTGTTTTTCAGTGTCTGCTCATTATAAGTGAAAGCAGGGTCAAACTGAAAGGAGACACCATTGGTACAGATAACACAGAATCCACCAGTCACAAGAGGAGATGTCACAGCTTTCACCCCCCTCCTCCCTGCAGAGTGACTTCTTCCTAGGTCACACAGCATGACTAGAAAACTCATCTATAGAAGTCTATGGGACAGAATCAGTCTTATGGCTCTTATGTGTATGAATCTGCTGTAAAGTATCTCTCTGACCGCTGTTAAAGCAGTGCAAGCAAGAATGTCTTCCCCACAATCATATATAGACGGCCGAATTGAGAAATCTACAATCAGGAAATAAAAACGGCTAAGAGGAAAAGAATATGGATCAGGGTCTTGATTTAATAAGTAAAAAAACAAAATTGACGACAGATTCCCTTTAAGGGAGTTCCAAATGTAGCCAAGTGAGTATACTTGGCTATACTTGAGTCTCCCATAGAAATAAATAGCAAGGATGACCGCAAGCACCGCCTTCCTTAATCTGTAATACGGTTGACTTGTAGCTAGTTATGAGTCAACCTGTAACATGGAAGTTCCTTTGTGAGAATAACCCTTTAAGGAAATTATGAAAGACTGCACAGAAAAGTGACATCTATTGCGTATTCAGCGTTTGACATCTCTACAAAGACCTGAGCTTCACTATAGAAGACACATGGTCACCCTCCTTAGAAAAGTCTCTGAAAGCAACAGCTGAAGAACATAGTAGGGTTGATAAAAGACCATGAAAAAGGTCAGACAAGAAGAGTTCAGCAGTCAAGTGTAACAATCAGAAGGTCAGTAAAGGCAACAGACAAGGAGAACGTTCAAATAAAAATCAAACTCAAAGCTGAGAAAGCACAAACTACACCATTGCAGTTTATTAATTATGTGAAACCTATTCGTCAGACAATGGGTGGAACAGTACTTTCCCTTCAAATACCATATTATGTGCAGACATTGTCGGGTGAAGCAATTAGCAGTGTACATAAGAGACAAAAGAGGAAAACAATGCTGGTGGAAGGGTTACTGCCACTAAAGCCAAGAGAACAATGTCAATTAATTCATGAAATGGCGACGAGAGTTGGATTCTGTAGTAGCTGTAGCAGGTAACTGAAAACGTAGTGATCCTTTAAACAATTTGATGGGTGGCAATCTGCTGTATATATAAGGGGTGTAACTGTATATTTGTGTTTGTGTGTGTAGTAGATAGCGTGTTGCCAGGCGATACATCTATATGGAGTTGCTCAGTTACTGGAAGGAGAGAGTTAACAACCTAGCAGTTAGGAAGGAAAGCTAGGGCTACCAGGGAGGGCTAGGCAGCAATCAGAGAGCTGAAGGTGAGGGACTAGCTCACATTGTGAGAGTGTAAGTCTATCATCTCATGGGGATGTGATAGAGCAGTGATGTGAGAGAGCAGAGTTCAGTGGACCTCTGGTCCACGTCCAGTGGGCTGCTGGACATGTACACAGTTAATTGAAGCAGAAAAGAGAAGGAGAGGTCAGGATGGAGGTCTGACAGAGAAAGCAGTGGCCAGGAGAGGACACCAGATCGAGAGGCAGCAAGAGAAAGAAGGGCAAGTGAGGACTTCTAGTGGTACATAGAAGAACCTAGAGAAAGTATTCCTAAATAGTTGGTCCTGGGTAGTGAACAAGAGGTTTATAGAGAGGTCCCTTGGGCTCAGCCATACTCCCAGAGGGATATGTGATAGAGCAGTGATGTGAGAGAGCAGAGTTCAGTTGACCCCTGGTCCACATCCAGCGGGCTGCTGGACATGAACACAGTTAATTGAAGCAGAAAAGAGAAGGGGAGGTCAGGATGGAGACCTCACTGACAGAGAAAGCAGTAGCCAGGAGAGGACACCAGATCGAGAGGCAGTAAGAGAAAGAGGGCAAGTGAGGACTTCCAGTGGTAAATAGAGGAACTTAGAGAAAGTAGGCCTGAATAGTTGGACCTGGTTAGTGAACAAGAGGTTTATAGAGAGGTCCCTTGGGCTCAGCCGTACTTCCAGAGGGGAAGACTTAAGAAGAGGCTACTGAAGAGGTCATGTGACACGCTGAGGTGGACTGAGAGTGAGCTTCTCATGAAAAGTGTACATGTACTGCAGAATTGTACCACTGCCTGGTGTTGTGGCCTGAAGGATTGTAATATGTACAAGTTTCCAGTGCCATGAGTAAAAGCCTGATTTGCCCAAAAGTAATTGCAAGAAGTTGCTGAGAGCCGTTGTACCACATGTCCAACACTATACCTCTCCCCGTAATATTTTAAAGAATCTACAAGTGGCTGCCAAGGGCAACAGGCGGATGGTCTCCATCACTACCGTCTTTCACATAGATGTTTAGCAATCGTAACTGGCCATTATTTTCCCTGTGTAACATTATTTTTTATAACTGAGGTTCTCCTTAATTTTTAACAGCTTTTTATTTTTCACTCTTTTTATGCAACAGTGCCCAGAACTGAACAGCATATTCTAGATCAAGTTGCAGCAATGCCTTGTAAACTGGAGATCGTGTGCCTGTTTTCTCAGTCCATGCCTCCTTAAATAAACAACAATATTCTGCTGGCTTTAGAAGGAGCTGATTGACATTGAATTCACAAGTGATCACGTATGATATTGTAAAACTGGTTATATCTTTGGAGACTTTAAAATAATATTTTTTTCTAGTTCACTTCTTCGAATACGCCTAGATATAAGTAATCTTGGAACCACAGCAAACCTATCCTTTGTTGTATGTCTCTCCTGTCTGAACGACCATCATAGGAAGTCTCAACACACATATGGTACGTCATGTTCCTTGTACTTCGTATTGTCTAATTGGCAATTACAGATGTATTAAGTACAGATAATCTTGGATCAAACCTCAAGTCATTCATGCATTGAATGTCTGGGCCAATCCGTTTTTATTTTGAGATGGAAGCTTATGAAGTCATTCTGGCAATATCACATTTACATTATCTGCTGACATTTTATAAACAATATCACGGCAGTGGAATGAAATGATTGTCCTTATCCCAATAATCATTACCAGAAATTCATCACTTTGAAGTTCAGCAAAGCGTGCTGGAGTTAGGGTGGACATTTTGCTTTGAAGTTTGATGCTTCTCACTAAATGAAATGCATCCTTCGACCAACTCTAAACAATTACATTAAGACGTTTTGTCAACAAGGTTGTACAACAAGGTTAAGGAAGGTCTTAAGAAGCCCCCATAACTCTAGCAACAAGCAATCCCCAACTTGAGCTGAATAGCAACACCGAGAGCAAACCAGGTTGCTGATAAATACCCTTGACAGCTGTGTCCTGAGTAGGTTATGGTATTGCTGCTGACTTCCCTCTTTTCCAATACTTGTTAGATTGGAACAGAGGAAAGTCTACTAGAGGTCTTGTAAGCCTCATGTAGACTTGTAGTCCATGTCACAAAGACTGAACTGCAGAGTTTGGGATGCAAAAACTAAAATCTCTTTGAGATTATAACAGCCTATAAAGCCTAATAGGCAGTAGGGAGCATATCTATAAGAGTACAGGAAAGAACTGGCCCAAGACTTCTCTGTCACATATGAAGACACCAGTATTATAAAAGCACATGGTAGGTAAGGGCCCAGGTAGAGATATTGTATTGTGCCCCAGGAACTTCAAATTACACACCTGGAGCTATTGAATTAAAATAATATTTTAAGAATGTTTATAAGCCTGGCTCTTCTATTGAAATGGCTACAGTATAATGTAAAGAGACACTTTTTTGTGGGTGCAGGAGTCTAAATAGATGATTCACACCTGAAACAGTAACTGGTATCTCAAGGGCTAGACTGTGGGTGCCAATGGCATGGAGCAATCATTTTACTGGACTCCACCCTCACATTGTGCCAACCATGCCTCTAACCCCTTCCCAGCCATACAACATCATCAGGATAACCATCATGCTAATGAATTGGGTTATAGTAAATTTTTGACATACTAATCCTTATTGGTTGACAATAAATTCTCAACTCCAACAGCTCAATATGCCTGATAAGGCATCAATAGGCTAAAATTAACAGAGATAAATACTCAAGAAACAATATATGGTTTTGCACATCAAAAAATCTTTTTGAAAAAAACGAGCATAGGTGCACACTGGTGTTGCAGCAACATACATACACATTCCAATATCAGCAGCACACTATCAACTAAATAAACTACCAAAGGGGACATAGGAATTTTTGGTAAAGCATTTCTGCTATCTGGAATACATGAAACATTTTTGAGGTTCTTAGTTCACATTTTTGATCAAAACTGCTTAAGCCACCTCCGAAACTTCAACGGGACCTCAATGCAGGTGGGTCCTACACTATTTTGTTACCTCTCTTTTGGGGTCTGTTCAGACCTCCATACTTCAGGGAGTGAAGGCACCAGCTTCCAAGTAGACTGCATTAATTTAAAAGCCTGTGAAGGTGGGTGGAATGCAAAAAACAAAATAGAGGCAGCCACTCCTTACATAAACTAGAAACAATAAATGGTTTTTCACATCAAAAAAACTTTTTGAAAAAAATGAGCATAGGCTCACACTGGCGTGGCAGCAACATACATACACATTCCAATATCAGTAGCACACTACCAACTAAAGAAACTATCAAAGAGGACATAGAAATTTCTATGTCCCCTTTGATAGTTTCTTTAGTTGATAGTGTGCTACTGTTTTTGGAATGTGTAGAGATAAATGCTCAGTGTCACATTGCTATCAATTGCAAAGTGCAATAAATGCAACGTGTATAGATGCTATAGTGCTTTCACTTTAGGTTCTTTTCACATTGACCTTAAAGCTTGAATTTTTACAGAATCCTTATCAAATATTTTGTTTTATGATCTATTATGATCTGTTACCTTTTTCTCCCCATTCACTTATAATAGGTCCATCATGTTTTCTTGTTTTCCACGCCAATTGCGGCTTCAAGGATCAGTTTCTCCATCAAAAGATGTAACGTTTCTACAGATTTCCTTGAGGATTTGCTAGGTCTCTTATCTCTTACATTGTAAAGGAAATCTGCTGTGTAAATCTGCTTCAAATCACAAAATAGTTGGGGATTAGAAATTTCCCAGTGTAACCACAAATCCATAGTAAAAGAATACACTACTTAAAAATACATCATATCTATTGATCTATATGATGGTACTTAACATCAAGCCCTCTATTTCTAACATGGCCTTAGGCTGTGTCCACATGATGAGTATTTTAAGCCAGAATCCACGCAGATTCCCACTTAAAATACTCATTTAAAACGGAAAGTAAACCATTCCCATCAACAGACAATGTGTTGTAGTTCATACAACGTGTATTTTCAGTGGTCATTTTTTTGCTATCAAAAAACTCATTTAATGCCTAAGTTTTAAGGCGTGTTAAATGAGCGTATATTGCACCTGAATTAATGAAACTGTCAAAAATCTGGCGTGTGGTCTACCTTGCATAGCATATTTGATACACCTTAGGCACTTAGCATAACGTAGGTGCATAGCATATAATTGCTAATTTAGGTGCATTCAAATGTGTTGTGCTTGGCTTAAAATGTGCCTGGTTTTGTTGTATGATGGCTAATTTATATAGAGAAAAGGGCGTCAACAGTCTTTTGGTGCTAAATGCACCCAAAAAATCACGCAGCCCTAATGGGACATGACGCCCCTTGCGTAAAACACGCTCAAAGCAGATGTGGTTTTTAACATGTTTCCACATCCAAAACCACATAGGAATGAATGGGACTTGTTTCTGACTGTAAACCACGGGTAAAAAAAATGCAAAACCATGTCAAATACTCATTGAAAATCATGCCGTCCGGCACTGTTTTCAATGGCAGAATCCGACTCATCATGTGGACGTACCCTTAGGGCGCTTTCACACAGCACAGTTTGGTGCTTTAACATAGCGCAGTTTTGGTGCAGTTTCAACTGCTCTCCAATTAAACTGCCTTTATTACCAGCAAGCTTCTTTCAGTTGTCTAAATTATTCAGAAAGGTGTTTCAAATAATTAATCAATGACTGTGTGTGAAGTCTTGTGGATACAAACACACTAATTGATTACTCACTTTCCAAACAGTTTAGATAACTGAAAGAAGCTTGCTGGTAAGAGAGGAAGTTTAATTGGTGCGAAGTTAAAACTGCACCAAAACTGCGCTGTGTGAAAGCACCAAAACTCCGCTGTGTGAAAGCTCCAAAACTGCGCTGTGTGAAAGCAGCAAAACTCCGCTGTGTGAAAGCACCAAAACTGTGTTGTGTGAAAGCACCAAAACTGCATTGTGTGAATGCACTGTTTAGAAGCCCAAGGAACTATACAAATGAGATGTGGGTACGCTACTGCAACCAATGAACATGTGTTCACGGGGTCCTTTTTTGATTATAAAAACATCTTTAATTGGAAAAATCTCCAACCAGTCATGTGCGAATGATTGGGCTAAATCCACTTTCTAGCCAATGTTTTCTAAAAAAAAGAAATATGTAATAATGGAGACATCTATGCAACCAGCGCACCAGTTGGCACCAGTACCAATCAATATGATATGTTTCCATTTCTAAAATAATAATAGCTAACCTTTGACTGGTTGTCCCACATTTCCTGTGCATTGGATAACTACAGATATTGAATATTTGTCGACCAGGAAACATTGATGTTTTATTATTTCTTATAGTTCCAGGTGGAGCACATGTTCCCTGATAATAGTAAAAAGTAACAGGAAGAACAGGAAAGGAATCTCATTACATTTTAAATTACAAACAGCAATTTTTGTCACATTCAGACAAGGAATAAGAAGCATCATTGTAACCCCTGAGTTATTTCCAAGCTGCAATCACTACACTCGCCGATGAGCAGCAGCAGTTGTTGGAGCAGATGTCCACCAAAGGGAAACCAGGTGCTTAGCATATTTGATTCTGATGGGTAATTTTTGAAATTATTGCAATCAATGAGCTAATAATACTGGTCCTAATAGCACCGTGTTATTACTTAGTACCTTTAATCATTGACAGCAATCCAATTGACTACAATTAGTGAAATCATTGTAACTAAGTTCCAGCAGATGCTTGCTGCCTATTGCCACTGCTTTCTGATGACCAGTAATATTTCCATGTTACTCAGGAGCCTTGCCCTTCTTAAACTAAACTGTATCACCTTGTTTTTGACATATTAGACATACCAAAATATATTATTTTTACTAATCTGTTTTCATTTTCTGATTGTACATTTTGCCTTATATTTTCTGCATATAAGGACAGTTAAAGGGTTGTCTCACTACAAGGATTGCTTTTTATGTTAAAGATCTTGCAAAAACAAGTCACTTTGCAATATGTGTCCATTAACAGTGTCCTACCTATTCCTAGATATCCCCTCTTGTATGGGCTGCATCAGCTACTCAGGTTGCTATAGCTACAGACCTGTTCAATCTCTCCTAATAGGCTGCCAGCACTGGTTACTATAGCTACAGACCTGGCTTTTACTACAGCCTAGTGGAAGCCAGTAAACACGCCCCTGAATTCAAAGTGAAACCAAGAAAACTGGACTGAGGCAAAATTAATCAATATAGTGAGACAACCCTTTTAATTTTCCCGACAGTATTTAGACATTTGCTTTTCAGAAGCTAAATGGACTACAGGAGTCTGTGAGCAGGAGAGGACACACTGACTTCTATGGGAGAGTGTTATGAGCATGCTCTGTGACCTGGGCAGAGGTCAGTGTGCAAAGAAAGGTTAAAGGGGTGCTGTCACTATCAAAAACTATGAATGGTGGGTCCTGTGCAAAGCAGCTGCAGAGTGTTGCTTTAAAGCAAGCACCAGAGTATGACTTATTGACTTCTGTGGAGAGAATGCTGTGAGCATGCTCTGTACCTGTACAGCCATCCCTGTGCAGAAGGGAAGAGCTGAGCTGTCACCTATTGTCAATGGCGTGATCCATGGTTATCTGCCTCTAGCGTTATACATATATATATTTATATATTGTGGGCGATCAGTCCCAAAGGAAATCTTTACAGAGTGGTCCAACAGAAAGTTTAGTGAAAATTAAACAGAAGGTGCTTTATTTTTGCCACCTGTTTAACAGCCATAAATTCAAAAGCAAAACAAAAAGAGGCTTACTTCTGCTGGCAGTCGGACAATAAAACAAAGTCGTTGACAGTCTATATCCAACAGTGCCCGCAGGCCACACAGGGCTCTCACCCATCCTGCTGCTGTAGGGCACACACTCCAATCTGGACACAGCCAGTCCTTCTCCACAGCACTTGCCTGTAGACTTGGAACCACACCCCAAGCTTCCCCTGGCTCTCCAAACTCTGGCCTGGAACTGAAAACATGGGAGCAGTCATCCCACCCAGCTCTTTGACTGCTCCTGTGAAAACCTGACTGGGAATAGTTGCATTGCAACCATACTAAAATACAAACATATGTCAGTGGCCTATTGCCACTGACGCCAGCAATAACTGGTTTTTACTTAACCAATACCAGGGTCCTTGGTGACACAAATCTCCTGTCCACAACAGTTCCCTGCGCCTTCTTGCATACCCCCTTCTCCTTTGCCCAAAGCCAGGGTTCTGGATACCTTCAACCAACATACAATCTACTCTTGACAGGGCAACTGCATTACCCTGCAGTTTGCCTGACCTATGTTCCACTGAGAAAATGAAGTCTTGTAGGGCCAAGAACCATCAGGTGACACAGCATTTTTCAATTTCTACCTTAACCACCTGAGGGGGGCATGATCTGACATTAGCCTAAATTTACACCCCAGTAAATAGTAACGTAGGGAATCCAGGGCCCACTTAATGGCTAGGAATTCTTTTTCAATTATTGAGTAACTCTGCTCTGCTGGGAACAGCTTCCTACTCAGATAGCTCACCGGATGCTCCTCTCCATTTAAGACTTGATGACAAATTCCCTGGAAAAGTCGGGAGCGACTAACACAGGCCGTCTACAGAGAGTTGATTTTAGTATCTGGAAAGCCTCTTCAGCCTCTGGAGAATACTTAACCATGGAAGATTTGGCTCCTTTTGTCAGGTTGCTCAGGTGCACCACATCTCGGCAAATTTGGGGATGAACCGTCTTTAATACCCCACAACTCCCAGGAACTCTCTGACATGTTTCTTGTTATAGGGACGGGGCCAGCTTTGTATGGCCTCTACTTTATTAAGTTAGGGTTTTATCTCTCCTTGTCCCACAATGTACCACAAGTACCAGACTTCTTCCATCACTATGGTCAATTTAATAGGGTTGATCATAAAACCTGCCTTCCTTAAAGCCACCAGGACAGCCTAGACCTTACTGAGATGACCTTCCCAGTTGTGATGATGTCATCCAGATAAGCTCATGCAAATTTCCTGTGGGGACGTAAGACACAGTCCATGGCACTATGGAAAAATAGCGGAGGCCCCCTGCAAACCAAATGGCATGCTGACATTGGAATGATCCCTCATGTGTGGAGAACACTGTCTTCCCCTAGCCTTCTTTGATAACGGAATCTGTCAATAGCCTTTGATAAGGTCCAGGGTCGTGATGCAGGGCATGGGATAGGCATCTACCTTAGACACCTCATTTAGTTTATGAAAATCGTTACAAAAACGCCATTCTCTGTTGGGCTTTGGGACAAGCACTATGGGACTGGACCATCCACTTTTTGATTCCTCGATGACCCCTAAGTTCATCATCCTTTTGACCTCTTTGGCAATAACCTCTCAGGCCTCGGGAACCCTGTAGGGTTTTAAATTTACTCTTGCCTGTGGATCAGTGATGATTTCATGCTTAATGACTGTGATTAGACCTAGGGGCTCTAAATATAAATCCCTATTTTGTAGAAGTAATTGTCTACACTGCTGTTTTTGGAAGGGTGACAGGGTCTCTGCAATTTTCACTTCCTCAATAGCTGGTGTTGGTTGTGCCACTGTACATGGGGTTTCTGGAGGATCCCGATTTCTCCAGAGTTTTAACAAATGAATGTGATAAATTTGGTAGGGCTTTCTCCTGACAGGTTGGTGCACCCAATATTTCACATTGCTCACCTTTTCTACTACATCATATTGCCCTTGCCATTTTGCGAAAAACTTTCTTTCCACCATGGATACAAAGACCAGGATTTGATCTTCCGGATTAAACTGTCTGAAGTGGGCTGATCTGTTATAGATCCTAGACTGGGCCTCCTGATAATGGAGAAGATTTTATTTCACAATAGGCATCACTTGGGCTATGCTCTCCTGTATTTGAGCAACATGCTATATTACACTCTTATAGGGATTGGCCTAGGTCTCTTTGGCAACATCTAACAATCCCCTGGGATGCCTACCATACAACAACTCGAACAGGGAAAGCTTGGGGTTTCTCCCTGATGGAAAACAGCAGATAGAGCAGCAGACAATCCCAATCTCGACCGTCCTTCTAAAATGGCTTTCAGGGTTTTAATAAAGCGTTCTACCAGGCCATCTGTTTGTAGATGGTAGACGGAGGTGCAGAGCTGTGTTACCTTTAACACCGATCCCACATAACCCTTAACATGAATGGGGTCCCCTGGTCAATCAGGATCTCTTTAGGTATCCCAGTCCTGGAGAAGATATGGAACAAATCTCTGGCGATACTCTTGGAGGAAGTATTTTTCAGGGGCACGGCCTCTGCGTACCGGGTCGCGTAATCTACAACAACCAGGATATACTGATGCTCTCTTGCTGACTTCACTAAAGGACTGACCACGTCCATGGCAATTCTGTCAAAGGGAACAATAATAGATAAGAGGGAGTGAGATCAAAGCTTGTGGAAGGTGGCTACTGGAGAGGTTAGATGACACACGGGGCAAAACTTCCAACAGTTCTGGACTTCTCTATACCACCCCGGCCAGTAGAACCTCTTAAGGAGCCTATCTATGGTCTTCTCCACCCCAAAGTGTCCCCCTAAGACATGAGAATGGGCCAGGTCCATCACCATGCGCCTGTAGGGTTCTATCAGCTCCTCCCTAATTTTAATCACCTGATACAGCAAGTCCCTATTTATAGCATAATGGGGGTATAGTTTTCTTACTTTTGACTCCTGGCGAACCCCATTTATTACCACCACATTATTGAATCCCTCTCTTAAGGTCCCATCCTGGAGTTGGGCTGACTCACAGTTTCCCTGGGATACCTCTATGTCTGGGACAGCATCTTCAGATGTTGACTCCTCCTCATTGTCCCCTAATAATAATCTTTATTTATATAGCGCCAACATATTCTGTAGCACTAAAATTTAGGGGGTATAAGTACAGACAAACCAGATAGTACACAGTAAAAAGCTACTTACAGATCAGACATAAGGTGTGAGGACCCTGCTCGCACGAACTTACAATCTATAAAGTCCCCTAACAAAACCAACAGAGGAAAATCAGTGGAACCTTCTGGATCAGCTACCACTGGGCTGTCTATACCCCTTGGGGTTTCCTGACAACTCGTTTTGGTTTGATTGTAGCACCTTTTCCCATAGACCCAAGAACAGGGAACAATCACACCCAATTATCATCTCATGCATCAATGCAGGTACAACATGGTGAGACAGAAAGCCCTGGTCTTTTTTCTATGGTAACCAAGGCCACTGGGTAAAACTTAATGTCACTGTGGATACAAGTGACCCTCAAGTTCTTCCCTGGAGCCAACACATAAGGGACTGAGGCTGAGAGGAGTGTAACCAGACTCTCTGAGTCCAAAAGTCCTGAAATTGAAGTTCCATTGACCTTCAGTTGGCAGATCTGGAGTCTCTCATCAGCTTGGAGAACAGTGCCACATGCGGTTTGTGCAAACAAAGAACAGTTCCAGTCTGCTGAGCAGTCCATCGGCTTTGTGGGGAGGATACACTGGGCTGCCCAATGTCCAGGGCCTGACACTTCCTAAAAATAACCTCCCTCAGCCTCAGAAGAGAGTGTATAAATCGGGCCATGACCACTCGCTCCACTATTTGGTCTGGGGTGCATAACTCAGGCTGCAGCCATTTCTGCACCAAATGTAGAAAATCAAACATCTCGGATCTTGGGGGCTTGCCAGTGCTATATTGCCACTGGTGCACCCGCTGAGCCCGGATTGCCAAGGTAACCCCCAGCTGTGCCAGGATTTCAGCCTTCAATTTTGGATACTCCTTGGCATCCTGCAGGTCAAGGTCATAATAGGCCTTTTGGGGTTCTCCAAATAGGTATGGGGCCAAGATCTCTGCCAATTGATTTGAGGTTAGCTTTATTGTTCGTCCATCTAATCGAACCCAGTGAGGAAACCCTCTATGTTATCCTCAGATGTCATCTTCTGTAAATACTCCCTCACACTCTTTCTGGCATGATGACCGTCATCTAGTGCCCCTGGAGCTAGATTTTCTCTGGACTGAATACCTTCAACCATTTGTTGAATTAGCAACTTGTTGGATTCTTGCTGAGCCTTCATGGCCTAAGTATGTGCTTGCTGTAGATGCACAAGAAGTTGCTGCTGAACCTGCATTGCCTCTGTGTGGGTTTGCTGTTGCTGGGCACTAGCTTCCTGCTGTTGTGCACTAACTTGTTGCTGCTGGAGGTTTGCCTGTACCAGGTTTTTATCAACTCCTCCATGGCAGCTGATGCAGTGGAGATCTCAGTTGCGGCTTGAACCCATGACGTATTACCGCGGAACTATGACCACTGCATACCTCCACCAACTGTGGGCGATTAGTCCCAAATGCAATCTTTACAGAGCAGGCCAACAGCAAGTTTAGTGAAAATTAAATGGAAGGTGCTTTATTTTTGCCACCTGTTCAATAGCCATAAATTCAAAAGCAAAACAAAAAGAGGTTCACTTCAGCCGGCAATTGAACAAAACACAGTATTTGACAGAAGTAGTCTATATCCAACAGTGTGCGCTACATAGGGCTCTCACCCATCATGCTGCTGCAGGGCACACTATAGCTTCAATCTGGACACAGCCAGTCCTTCTCCACAGTACATTGCCTGTAGATTGGGAACCATATTCAGCTTCCCCTGGCTCTTCAGGCTTACATAGGTCTCACAAACACCAGGGTCCTTAGTGACACATATCTCCCATCTACCCTATCACAGTTTCCTGTGCCTCCTTACTATATAGGGGCAGGGCGACCTCAGATAGTCACATGTTTCTGCCACTAGAGGGTGTGCAGTCGGAGATCTGCTGCAGATGCACCACCTAGGACCTGGTCTTGGTGCCACTTGGGACTGCTCTATATTATCTACTGTAAAAAGATGGTACAAATAAGTAACTCAGTCTGACCTTGTAGTAGTCCACTGACTTTAATTAGCACTGACACTAAGTTTCTCTGTAGCACTGTAAAAAAAATAGGAATGCACCAGCAGACAGATCATTGATGATCAATCTGCTCACAATTGGAGAGACTACTTCAAAATGAAGATGTAAAATAAGAAACTTACAACTTGAAGGGTACGTCCAGACGATGAGTAAAATTTACTTGTCGGATTCTACTGTTGAAAACTTCATCGGACGACGAGTATTTCATGAAGATCCTCATTCAAAACAACATACAAATGTTTTGGATGTGTTTTACACTAGGTTTTTAGCTATCCACAATGACCTCAATAGTAAATTTTCCTCATGGAATACAATGGAAGAATGGACATGTTTTTTAGGTTTAAACACCGCATGTCGAAAATATGCGTTGTATGAATTACAATGCAGATTTTCTATTGAGGTGAATGGAAATGGTTATCTTTCAATTTTAGATGAGTATTTCAAGTCAGAATCCGTGTAGATACCAAATTTAAATTCTTGTCGTGTGGACAGAGCTGAAAATTAAAGACCTGCTGTTTCCAGTGCTGTGTCCCTTATTCTGTAAGATGCTGTAGTTTTAGAGTATTTAATGCTCAGAAAAGAGTCCATTTTTTCATACCCCACCCACCTGAGTCTAGCCCAGCCCACCTCACCTGATTAATCTATTACTTTGAATAGGTAGAAACATGTGAATAACTACCAGGTGGGCGGGGCTAGCCTTTGGTGGGCAGGGCTAACACCTGCTCATGAATAAGGATTTGAGCATTAAATACGCTGGGAACAGCAGGTCTGACACTAGCTTGTGCTGTCCTCAGCAAGGGAGGATAACCTATGTGACAGGTTCCCTTTAAATTAGAAATAAAAATATATCTAATCGATGTGCCCAATTTTACATTTTTCTCCTTCTCCTCCACCTCCTACTCGAGATCATTAGTAACATGAAATTAGACCAATTCATCTACAAAGGGAGACCTGGCAAACCAAACAAATTACTTTATTGATATTTAACCAGTATTATGTGAAGTTGCACTAAGGCCTCGTTCACACGGCTTATTCTGCCGCGGATTGGCGCCGTACTGCGCGCCAGATTTGCGCTGCAGTACCGCGGCAATCCGCGGCAGCAATTACGGTAATCCACTGCTCTCATAGAGAACAGTGGATTCCGTCGCTCCTACCCGCTCGGCGAATCCGCCGGGCGGGGAGAAAGTGACATGCACATTATTTACGGCGCGGACGCACCGTAAACAATGCATTGTCTATGGGGCCGGGAGCGGCGCCCCCGCGCGCTCCGGCCCCGCCCCATCCCGCCCCTTATTCACGGCGGATTTGTGAGCTCAATACGGCTCACAAATCCGTCGGGAATAAGCCGTGTGAACACGGCCTAAGGCTATTGAGAAGTGTTGACTGGCAGTCGTTGGATAGAAAAGGTAAATACATTTTTAAGGATGGTTTTATTTAGCAGTAATATTGACCCATTTTAACATCTATTACAGCACAAGCACTGCAGTTTTTTACTGCTCCAAGCTACCATTAAACCACCATAAATCCCATGATGATCAAACATTGGTAAGTAACCAATAGGGGTTCCTAGTGTTACCCTAGACCAGGGGTCTACAAACTGAAGCTTTGGGGAATAGTATAAGAAACAGGGGGCGGCTATGGTGGCACCACAACTGTGTCTGCCCATTACCCATAGCAATCACCCGTAACAGTTCTTTACACAATTATGGTCTGCAATGACATTCTATGTGGTGCACCAATCATTTTGACATAGAAATACTTGTTTGTGTGACTTCTCAACATGTATTTTCTATGTCAGAGAAGAGTAGTGACACTCAGCTCGGGAGTAGTTATGTAGCCATTTCCTGACCCCTTCTATATTATATGTAATATGCCATCAAAGTAAGATAAGTGCAGATCCCACATCTGGGATCCACACCGCAGGAACAAGCTTCTGGAAGTCTCTTTTTAGAACTCTGCATTCTGTTCTATTTGAGATCCAAGTGCAGCCAATCATGGCGCTTAACTCTACTGGGTACCCCTATAGAACAGAATGAAGAAAAATGGGAAAGCGCGACCGACTCTCTGTTCCAAACAAAAACTTTCAGACGCTCATCCCGAGATAGGTGTAGGTCCCACAGGTCCCACCTATCAGAACTTGATGACATATTCTATAGATATGCCATCAAAGTGCAAGATGGAAATACACATTTAAAGTAAGAGGGACATGTATGCATCTCGTCTCTGAAGTACAAACTGGGGGAAAAGGGGACTCATTTTCTCATAAGTAGGAATCCTAGACATGGACTTTATTACTTCACTCACTATGTACTTTTTACGTGCTATAAATGTCTCAGATGGCCATATTCCAACTTTTTTGTGGCCTTCAAGAGTGGATAACTATGACAATGTGGATTTCAGACTACAACAGGTTGTGCAGCCTTGTCCTGGACTGATCTGTCCTCTTGGAAGTAGCCCTATAGACGGTAGTATTCCTATACAGTATTCCAATGATACATAAACATACAGTATAAAAAAACCGGGCTTTCATTCAATAAAATCACTCAGAAGACAAGGAGGTGGAAAAACAATTAAGACATCTCAGATGAGCCATGTCCTCCATCCTCACTACGGTATAAAAGTGCAGTTTTATTATGCAGATATGACAATTTAATTGAACTGGACTTCTCTAAGCCGATCTCCCAGGAGACCAACTTTCTACTTTTTCTTCCCAACATAAATAAACATTGGTGCTGTAAATTGAAGCTTTATAGTATCTTGGATAAGCTAATCTCACGTATTGTTTATCATGAAAAAGCGCTTTCCAAATTTACTGAGACATATTAGAGAATTGACATTGAGAAAAATGTTATAAAGAGTATTCCCAGTATGTCTACTCTTTATACCAAGTTTTCTATAAGAATGCTTTCAGTTTCTTAAATTTCATCAAAAGCATTGGGTCGTGTTTCATAAAATAAGAAAAGACGTGCAATTCTCCAGCCTATAACAGATGTCCTATTCTAAAATTCCCAAATAAATCTCTTTGCCAGTATCAAGTACCAAATAAATCATTTTGCCAATATGAATTATTTTTTCTAAATATTAGAGCTTACACTGCTCGCTTGAACCCTTTTATTAGACTTACATGTTTTAACTTTTACTCTTATTTCATTTGTATGTTAGCTTTGTTTTAGAATGTGGGTCTGTCAGAGTGAGAGATGCATTTTGTTTAGGCCGACAAAGGGTGGTCCTTAACAGGGGGAAACTTTATCTATGACGTCCAAGGGGACATCTGGGGACAATATATATTAAAGAGGTTTCCCACAGAAAATACCATAAAAGTCTTATACATTAATGCAACTTCTGAGGAAGAAGTGTCTCCTAATACTTGTTCTACAAACCAAGGCTGTTGGCAATGGCCACTAGAGAGGGGTTTGAGCATGGCCAACTCTTCATTTAGCCACCTCCTGGTTGTGGTCACCTTTGGCTCTTTCTATATAAGAGATCCATGCCTTACCAATATGATCACTGCTAGACACTTAAAGATGCCTATAACCCAATGGGGCACTGGTGGATAAAGGGAGGAATATGTAGATCAAAAACAATGAGATCAAAAACACCAGACAAAGACAATGGAGATATGCCTCAAATGCCCAGTATTAGTAGTGCTACTGTATTACTATGTTATTTAAATATATACAGTTCATTTTATGTTTTTTATTTAAGTGGTTGTCCATCAAAAAATATTTATCCTTCAATGGCTCCAGGGTGGGTCATACTTACCTACAGATACCCTGCTGCTCTTCCAGAGCTCCCCAGCTATCCACTCCTCTTTTTAGTATAATTATTATTTATTTTAGAGCGCCGTTGATTCCAGGGCGCTGTACAATCAAGGGGAGTAACATATATAACAAGTGTTGAACAGATACAATAGTGACGATAAATGACTAGCACCTGATACAGAGGGGAGAGAGGACCCTGCCCACGAAGGCTTACAATCTACAAGGAAGGAAGGAAGAGAGAGAATGTGAGGGACAGACATTTTTGTGGGGCAGTGTACTGGTGGTAGGTTTATTGTAGGTTATAAGCAATCCTAAAGAGATTGGTTTTCAGGTTGCTTTTGAAACTGGTGAAGGTTGTGGAGAGTCTGATGTTTGGGTAATAAGTTTCAGAGAATGGGGGAAGCAAATCTTGGAGAGGTGGATGAGACGGGCAGCAGAGTTGAGGATGATTTCAAGGAGAGCAAGAGTGCTGGATGGGAGGCCACAGAGAACGGTGTTGCAGTAGTCTAGGCGGGAGATGACAAGGGCATGGACTAACATTTATGTAGTGTCAAAGTAGAGGAATGGGCGGATGCGCAAGATATTTTCCAGGCAGCAGGCAGAAGTAAGGGTTTGGATGGTGGTTAGAAAGACAGAGAGGAGTCAAAGGTTATCCGAAGGTAGCAGACTTGTGGGACCAGTGATAGTGTAGAGCCATTGACAGTGATAGAGAGATCAGGTGGAGGGATGAAGTGGGATGGTGGAAAAATGATGAATTCAGTTTTCTCTACATTTAGTTTTAGGAGGCGGGAGGAGAAGAAGGAGGATATGGACGATAGGCAGTCTGGGATCCGAGAGAGAAGAGAGTTAATATAAGGACCGGAGATGTAAAGTTTGGTGTTGTCCGCATACAGGTGGTATTGAAAGCCATATGAAGCTATGAGTTGATTCACTCTTCACTCCTAGTTTCTCATCCCAACACAAAGGAAAGGCTCACACACAATCAACATACAATGAAGTGCAAGCCTCTTCTGCACGTTGGAATGAGAATCCTAAAGTCAAAAAGAGTAAATAGCTGGAAAGCTCTAAACCGGCAGTGGGAGGGTACCTGTAAGTAATAAAACTATATCACTATAGACTATATCAATAGCATCACAACCCATGAACAATAGCGGCTTTGCTTCTAGAAATACAACAAAGCTGTTTTTTTTTTCAGTCCTCGAAAATATCTAGATTCAAATCCGTCCACCTAGTTCTGGTTTGTCCCCCGCATTATATGGCTTCACTTAGTTTTCCTTGAGGATACAATAGGTTAAAATCAAATGGTTAAAATGATTTTGTATTAACATATAATAATGTACAGTACTAGAAATTTCAGTAGAGCTCATTCTCCAAAGTAGCCTTTGTATTTATGTCTTGACTTTTGCCAAGCAGTAGTCAAAATGAAAACATAGCATGGTCCAAAATCCTTCTTTGGAAAGTTGTTCATTTTGGCTTGGGCTCTACATATTCATATTGAGTAAAGGTCTATAAGCTGATCCATGTGTTTTATTAAAGAATTAGATTGTTTTACAGTGCGCTTTGTCAGGGCTATTTATAACATGGTGGTTGGGGGGGGGAATACAATTTTTATAATTTAAGTGTTAAATTGGGGCATCTTAAGTGCATTGAAGCAAACTTCTTAGATGATGTGTCTGTAATGGATACAATATTTAATCACCTTACTAGGCTAATAGTAAAACTAAAAAGGGACGTTTTATAGGGCGGTCCACTGCTAGAGCCTGGAGATGGGAGTTGATGAGGGAAGGGTAGCTTGGCTGGCATATGCTCCTTAGAGGAAGGGCATCAACTAGCCAATTTGCCTTGGCAAAGGCCGTCAGAGACAAGAGAAGGACAGGGAACTTAATCTATGTCCCAGGTAAAAAATGAACCTAGCTACGACTGTGACAGACTTGCTACTAGTGTTGTGCAAATCTGTCGCCGTTCAGTTCGACACTGGTTAAGCTGAATTTGTAAACAAAAAATGTTGTTCAGGATGCCCTGAACCCCAATTTTTTTTCTCTGTCTTCATCCTCAATCCTAAGTGCATTATTAACCCTAAATTGGGGTTAGGGATAGTGTTAGGCTTTTTTAGAGTTAACTTTTCTCTCTGCAGTGCTTCGTGCTCCAGTTGCATTGTCACTTCTACTCTGATGTCACTTTTGGCCCAAGTCACATTAGGCTAGCCTATTGTGATTAACACTGGAAGTGATGTCAGAGTGATGGTGCCACTAGGCCCAAAAGCACAACAAGAGGTAAGTTAAACCTAAAAAGGCCTAAGAATCCCAACGAACATCAACTTAGGTTCATACCATTCGAAACCATCAGGCGCAGCTCTGTCAGGAATGACAAAAACAGCGGACACCAGGACAGAAATCTACCGGGGTCCGTCGGATGGCGTTCGTGTCCTTCAGTAAATGCATCAATTTACACCTCTGCGACAGAAGTTCCAAACAGAACCTCTGAGGCAGTTGTGAACAAGGCCTTAGGTTTAGGGGTACGCCAAAATTGGAATCGGTTGAACACAAATCGAAGCGCTCAAATTCAGGTTGAATTTAACTTTGACCCAAATCTGAAACCTGTTACAGTAAGGCTCTTTCCATCATATTCTTATCACGTTATCTTCTCAGTGGCATCCATCACACATAGTGTCCTATGTTAAATACTGTGTGATACCATACATTGTGCAATATTTTTTTTTCACTCTGCTGTGCAGTAAATCCTGATACATACTGCCTGAACAGAGGCTGAAATGCTACTCTTTTAGTCTCCTTTCTAAAATGGGAGTTATGGATATGTTTACCATGCATGCTGGGAGCATTTCTGATCCAATGGCAAACATGCAGAGAAAATGCAATATGAAAAGATCCTGAGTAAATTCCTGGTAGAGTTATAATAGTGCAAAAATACCTCTTAAACAGTGGAGAACCATAAAGATTGTAGTTCCTTGCTCTGTGGAGTCCCATTATCATAAGATTTGACGAATGAGTATCATGAGAACCCACAGAATCAGAAGGTGCTTTCTTGCAGCCTTCCATTTGGCTCTTTGGAAGTCAAATTAGGGGGTGTACTTATAAGAGTAGAAAAACACTACTATAGTACCAAACTAATACTCAAGTGTATAAAGGTCTGCCAGAGTGTAATGTCTCTTTAAATGTAGTCATCCTAGGCATCATTTAAATCAACAACTGCTGTACTATATAGCTCCTAAACTTCATGATTGGCAGCCATCCTGGGACCTTCTTCTTCTCTATCTGTGATGTGCTCGCTCTTGCCTCATGACGATGCTTTATGTCAAACTTCTCATATGGAGAAGAAAGCTCACTAAAGATGAGTCATTTGGTAGTGAGGGTAACATTTGGGTAATGTGGTGGGTCCACTGGTCAGATACTGACTTGTGGGTGGTACAGAAAAAATAGTATAGCACAGGGAGTCTCTATAATGTCACATGGCTCATCAGAAAGGAAGGAAACCAAGTTTTTTTTTAGGGGAAAAAAGAAAGTTATAAAAAAGGGACACCTATGTATATTGTCAATATAGCCATCATAGCCACAATACTATACAAGGAATCCGTAGCTAGAAGCACACCCGATTTACAAGTACTTCATACGTACATGTACTGTGTATTGACTTGTATACTAAAAAGCAAACAACATTTCTGATTTAGGGTCAATCACAATTAGTACCTGGGGCTACACCAACTGGAAAGCCAATTTCCTTTCTCATGTTACATCAATGCCCTGTCCATGGTACTGACATTGACAATAAACAGCATTTGTCATGAAGATATTTTATCAGTGATAAAAGTAACCCATGAACTGAGAAAGTTGCATAGATGTGATGTCTTTAAGGTTTGTAGCACATCAAGAGTTAGAGGAAAATTATATTCTCTCAATAAAGGGGTTGATGAGATGTTGGGTAGAACCTTTGCTCCATTGGGAATATGTTAGTTTCCATGTTTAATGTGGCCTAATACTCACTTTTTACCCTTTCTTTTTAAATAATATTAAAATACTTTCTATGTCAATGCCTATGGGAGATCTACAATGGAAGCAACTATTTGGAAGATATTAACTAAATATAACAACACTTCTGCTTAGCTTCTATAATGCACATTTATATTGCCCATAAATTGTTAGCTGAACATTAGCTGGCCAACAGCTTTTCCTCTGGATTCCCTAATTGCATGTACACTTGGCTCTGCATGTGTTTTGAATTGGGAGTGGGGTATAGGTTGCTGCCAGATGCCTCTGTGTGTGAAAACAAAGGATTGGGCATGCCCTACATGCCTAATTACTCCTTACTCTTGTAGCTTCCATCAGAGATCCCTCTCCACCATACACATTAGATATTAAACAGGTGTGGGTTCATCTAATATGTAAAGTTACTTTTATACATTACAGACAAGAAGTAAAGCTAAGCCTCACTTTTCAGTCTTCTGCAAACACTTATGAAAGGAGAGGGAGAGCCTTGAGTTTGCTTTAGCTACCTTTAAATAACCAGAGTAGTTTTTCTATACTGAGATCCTTATCTCTCTTAAAGGGTTTGTCCCATGGGGCATATATATATCTTACCGGAAATAGTCATTGCAGCTTTGGTGGACATGTATTACACACATGCCCATTTATTTGTCACACTTTGATAGCATATTGATGCAATTGAAGTATGATGAGTACAGATCCCACCTTTAAGACCCACATCTATCTCAGGAAGGAGTCCTCAAAAGTCTCTGTTCAGAAACGAGAGTCGGTCACAACCCTCCATTCTGTTCCAAGTACAGGTGGACGGTGTGTTCAGCTATACTGGGAACTCTCACAGAACAGAATTAGGGGGGGGGGGGGGGGGGGGGGGAAAGTTGTGCGCAGCCTGACCTTCTTTTTTTCGCCGTTCTAAATAGAGACTTTCAGGGGGCCTGTTCCCAAGATAGGAGCTGGTCCAAAACTTTGATGGCATGTTAGATGGATGATATGTATGAATAGAATCATCTTTCTTCTAGGAGCCACGTCTTCTCTTGCTAAAAACGGATCCGCTCTTTGCTTAAAGGAAAGTTCTTGAAGCTGTGTTAAAATTGTTGTAGTGACTTTAGTTGGATAGATTCATTGACTTATAATGGGGTTTTCCAATTCTTTTTTGGTTGTTCCAGGGTTTTTGACAGTAATATTATGCTGCAGACAATGCTATTCTTTTGGTCAAAACCACTGGGCCTCTAATAACCCATCTACTGTATATGTCCAGTTGGAGAATAGGAATTCCATAAAGAGTGTATCCCTGAACCCCTCTGTGAGACAGACTTGTGATATTGCTATCTAAGAGTGAATACAGCTATGATCTGTCCCTACATTGCATGATCAACGATTTAGCTCAATGTAGCCAAAATTAGTTAGAGAAGTTATTAACATGGCGATCAGCTACTAATTAAAAAGAATGCTGATCCATGTGGGGGTCAAAAAAAATCATAATCTCTTGTGTATAGGTTTAATCCTTATTGTAGATGTTCACAGAAATTAGTTGTATGGAGAGTATCTTATTGGTTCCACAATGTGAGAAATGATAACAGTCTGTGGCACTCAATATTACTGTTTCATGTTCTTTTTTCTTGGCATGTCATAACACAATGAACATGAGGCATTCCCGAGAGAATAAAGTTCCTGCCACCTAACACCCATTTTATGTGCACTCACCATTGTTTTCCCATAGAAGAAAGTCAATAGTTTTTGTAGTCCACCTTATCCATCTTCCTCCCAAAGTTAAAGTGTGGAGCAGAATTATTAAGATTTTTTATATACCAGTCAAAAAGGTTTAAGCTACAAACCCTTCCTGTAGTGTCAGACTTGGGAGCTTGGGGCCCAACAATGAAGTTGATTCTCGGGGACCAATGGTGAAAGTAGGTCGTGGTCCAACCATTGGATGTTGGATTTCATAAGGTCCGATTTTTGTTTCCCAAAAAGTGAAGTAAATTCTTAGGGCTCAACAGTGAAGTCGATTCTTGGGTCCCACCAGTGAAGTCAAATGTTGGGGCCCACCAGTGAAGTCGATTCTTGAGACCCAACAGTGAAGTCGATTCTTGGGGCCCAACAGTGTAGTTGACTCTTGGGGCTGAACAGCGAAGTCAGTTATTTGGGTCCAACTGTGAGGTTGGTTCTTGGATCCCACCAGTGAAGTAGATTTTTGGAGCTCACGCTATAGTTACAGTACATGGCAGCACATATTGAACATAACTCTGGCACTCTGCCTCTTAGTTTCTGTCTTGCCTTATGTGCCTTTCTCCCTGAAAAACAGCCCCCAGGCCTGCCATATCTAGGATCCCACCATGTTCAGCGGTCAACCTTGCTCAGGAGCCCACTGGGGGTTTCCCCTGCTCCCATGTGGGCCAGTTCGAACCTGCCTTCTGGTGACCTAGCCAACTTTTTTCAACTTTTGTTGAGCATTGCAACAAAAAGTTACATTTTTAAATAATTTAAACTCGCATGATGATTTCAGAACATTTTTGTCACAGTTTAAACCTAAAGCGGATGCAAATACAACAATAATTTTTTCCCCTATGCCTAAAGCCCCAAAAAAAAAACAATAAAAAAATAACAATCTAACCATCCCAGTGAAGCCTAACCACACTCGTCTCAAGGGTGAAGCTATGAAATGGGGGATAAACCCCCAGAATAATAACATACCTCTTACAGAGCAGGAAAAGTAATCGTCTATGGGAACCACGTCATAAAACATGCATTACATTACACCTCTTAAGTTGGGTTTTTTGATCGCCTCAGTGTCAATAAGTACATAAAAGTACAGTAATCTGAAAATAGAGCATTAACACCTACGGTTAGCATGACAAAATATCCTGGATTACCAGAACCAGTTTTGAAAAAGGTCTTTGTGTCACATGTTCCAGTCTGGATCCGGCCAATAAAAACTTTTGGAATTAAACTACTGAACCAACTCCTGTTGAGTGCGGTCTACTTTATTTCTCTGGCAAATTAAAACAATATGCAGGTGCCAGGAAAATCATTAGCGCTGATATTTAACATGAAAAGAAATCCCTAGCAGTTATGGGTTTCCATTTATTTTAAGCTAAGAAACGGTTTCATGAGTTCCTTCAAGACAATGACATTTAATATTTCAGTGCTTGTATTTGTGCAGGGCGTGGATGGAGTTTTCAATGCTATCTCGACTTTCCATGACTGTTTTATTAAACTGTAGTGTGAAGGAATAGTCTCACACCTCCACAAACAGCGCAATATACATTTCACAGCTGTGGAAATTGCTGCATTAGATGAAATGTGGAATATTTAAAGCATATATGGGTTATTATAAGGAATAGTTCAAATATAGATGATTTTCCTAATTCTTTAATATGATTTATCAGTTTTGGAACCAGTAGCACTGACTTATGTGCAGGGTGGGATATACTGGTTCCTAGTGTCCAGTGGTTTGCACAATAATCTTTGATGCTCATAGGTTCAACTATTTTCTTAGTTTCTTAAATTGGTATCTTTCTTATCCATGATGTTTAGTAGTTTTGCGTTCCATGATATCCCAGTGTTATGACTCCTATCAATGGTGTCTAATGTCCTAGTGGTGTCGATCTAACATCTATAGCACTGCATGATTTGAAACTGCTAGATTTGAAAGTGATAGATTGTAAGTGATTTGAAGTAATAGGAACCGGAGGCATCCTGCTATCATCTGATCATGTTTTTCTTTCCTCTCTTCACTGGTATGTGTGTGAACCACATATCTCAGCCATCCCCTGCAATATCTGTTGTATTATATTGTGTATTTGAATTGAGTATGTGCTACTTTCTTCTCGATCCTCTACATAAGGTTTTCGCACTACAACTCCACGAAATACTGCTTAGTTAAAGTCCTAATGACCTCCTCACTGCTAAATCTCAGGGCAAATACTCGTGTGGTTCTTCATGGACCTCCTCTGCCGGCATTTGACACTGTTGATCACCATCTTCTCGCCTCAAGCTGCTCTGTGCTATTGGCATCCAGGACAAGCTCTCGCTAGGTCTCTTCCTACCTCTCTGTCAGCTCCTTCTGTGTCTCATTTGCAGGTTCTTCTTTTTATCCTCTCCCTCTTGTGTTGGGCTTCCGCAGGGTCTGTCTTGGTCCAATCCTTTCTCAATCTACACAGCCCCAATTGGCCATACACAACAAGTGATTTGGCTTCCAGTACCTTCTCATGATGATGAAACCCAATTATACCCTCTTCCCGAGACCTCACTCCTGCCCTGCTACAGAAACACCAGTGACCTGTCTGTTAGGTGTCTTTTGGACAATCATCGTACGCTCTATCTCCAACTAAAACCTCACTAACTTGAACTTCTTGTTTTTACCCATCTAATAACCAACCCCCATCTGTTATTTCTCTCCTCTGTTGTGTGGCTTCACATAAACATAGGCAGCTAGGCCCGCTGTCTTGGGGATTCTACTAGATTCTAATCTGTCCTTTCACCCCTATATCCAATCCCTTGCCGCTCTCCTGTCACCTGCACCTCAAGAACATCTCCAGAATCCGTCCTTTTCTCACTGTGGAAACAACTCAAACTCTCATTGTTTCTCAACCAGTGCAGTGACTGACACAGTGCTTTCTCAAGACTCGGTGGGTCAAAAGCAAATTGAGGATTTGTTACAACCAACAGAGGGCGCTGTGGGCTTCTCAGCCCCTTTCCCATAATGCGTGTGATATGCAGATGCTAAGTTAGAGGGCGAAAAGCAAAAACAAAAACTCTGCAAGCGTTCGTTCGGTGACTCTCTTAAGGAGAGATCTTAACTTCCTGATACTACCCGATGCCTCCCCACACAGCCAGCCAGTATCTTCTCTACTCTGCACATGAAGAGGGAAAAAATCCCGAAACAGCGTGTTCTGTAGTTGAGAGATACTGGCTTGGCTAGAAAATCCTTTTTGCTTTCTCAAGACTCGGTGGGGTCAAACGCAAATTGGAGGATTTGTTACAACCAGCGGAGGGTGCTGTGGGCTTCTCAGCCCCTTTCCCATAATGCCTTGTGATATGCAGAGGCTACGTAGAGGGCGAAAAGGCAAAACAAAAATTCTACAAATTCTCCCTGCTTATCGGTCTCTCACTCTGCAAACTCTCCCCTCTCCAATTGTCCTGATGCATCCAGCCAGGTTGTCTTTCTCGTCAGCCACTATACTGATGCCTATACCCTGTGTCAGTCCTGCAATGGTTGCCCATCCACAGTACAGAATACGATAAAAACTAATTACTTTCACCCATAAAGCTCTCCACACGCTGCACCCCCCTACCACTGTCTACCACCTGCCAGCTCTCTCCGACAGCTGCGGACATCAAACTACAGGACCTCAATCATTCTCTGAACTCCCATGCCCGTCTTCAAGATTTTGCAAAGTGCTGCAATCCATCTCGGAACATCCTACACGTACCCTTCAGGCCCATCCTAGCCCTTCGCTGTTTTAAGTGTGGTCCTGAAAATACATCTTCTTAGACAAGCCTACCAAGATCCCTAATTGCTAACCCCCACCTTCTGTCACACACGCTTCTGTCACTTATCTGTATATAGATGTACTGTCAGGGGGGCAGGTTCACCCAATTTTTATGTAAACCACCCCATATTTATAAACATGGCTGGACTATTGTAAATTGTAGCACTTCTCACCCTTTGTTCTCCCCTAGGCACCTTCATAGATTGGAAGCTCTTGTGACAGGGGCCCTCACACCTTGTGTCTCACTGTAAGAAAAATGTTTTCACTGTGTAATGTCTGTCTTTTGTCTGTAATTATACCATCTACATTGTAAAGTGCTGCGGAATTTGTTGGCGCTATATAAATATAGATTATTATTATTATTGTATTTAGAAGCATAAGGGAACATGGTATGAAACTTGGTGCTGACACACCGTCTTTAAATTGCTTTAGAGGAGTGTAGAAAGCACCAGTATGCAGGGCCGTATTTGTCGCAAGGCACCCGTGGGCACGTGCCTAGGGTGGCACCTCCCAGGGGGGGGCGGCACGGCCGGCAGCAGGAGTAATTTTTTTTTCCTTTTCATTTTTTTTCATCGGCCGCGAACGACCCGACCCCCTCCCTCCCCCAAGAGGGCCGGAGCGGGGGGGAGGGGGGGGTTGGTGCGTCCGCGGCTCTTTCATTGGTTGGGGGGGGGCAGCCGTTGTCGGTGCTGTTTTTTCAGGCCAGAGCGGAGTGGACAACGGGGCGCCGGTAGGGACATTTCACTTATCCCTTCCGGCGCTACCGTTGTAATGACAGGACTCTGCATCAGCAAGCTGCGATGATGGCTGCCTGTGTCTTCAGTGGCGCGGTGCGCTGTGGGAAAGGAGGGGGGGCTGCGCTGCCATCCTCCTGTCCCTAACAGCGCGCACAGCCATGAAGAGCGTGGAAGACTGCCGGCCCGGCCGAGGAGAGGGAGGCAAAGCTGCCCCATTCCACTCCTCAGCAGCGCATGGACAGCAATGCACAGCAGAAGACTGCCGCTTCCTGCTCTTCAGGACAGTTAAGTGAATCGGCGGGGGGTGGGGAGGGGGGAGGGGTGCAGGGAGAGGAGAGGGGATAACATGGGCGGGGTGTAGGGTGAGGGGGCAGGAGTAGGAGTCAAGGAGAGAACGATGGGTGGGTTAAGAATGGTGGGGGGGAGGGGGAGGAGAGAGAAATAGGTGCGGTTAAGAATGTGGGGAGGGCAGAGGGAGAAAATGGGGGGTTAAGAATGGGGGGGAGGGGGCAGGGGAGAAAATGGGGATTTTTAGAATGGTAGGGAGGGGGCAGGGAAGCATGGGGGGGTTAAGAATGTTGGGAGGAGGGGGGCAGGGAAGCATGGGGGTTAAGAATGGTAGGGAGGGGGCAGGGGAGCATTGGGGGGGTTAAGAATGGTGGGGGGCAGAGGAGCATTGGTACTTGAAGCCCCACTCAACCCCTGCTCTCTTCCTGACCCCTTTCCCACACACCCCTCCTTCCCTTCCTGACACCCCCACACTGTTTCCCTCCCGACCCCCCCCCCCACACTGTTTCCCTCCCTCCACAAGCGCTACTCGCCTTTCCAATACTGGATAGATTAACCAGCATTCAAGAAAGCTGAAGTGGCATCCATCCCCCACTGCTAGACATCAGCTTTCCTGTGCGCTGCTTGTGATCCATGCAACACAGATTTCCCAGCTGCTGAAATAATCTATTCAGTATGTGGGCGAAAGCAGGGTGACATCCCTCCACACCAAGGCATCCAAGAAAGCTAGGAGCTTGTTGTGGGGGGGTTGGGTGCCACTCGCTTTCCAGAGACACTTGCTGTGAGGATGTAACCCAGTTTCCAAGCATTAAATAGGCTATTTAGCATCCCAGAAAGCTGGGTGACACTCATCCTCCACAGCGGGCACCCAGCTTTCCTGGATGCCTGCTGTAAGGATGCCACCCAGCTTTCTCGTGCACTGAATAGGCTATTCTTCATCCCAGAAAGCTGGGTGACATCCCCACAGCAGGCGTCCAGGAAAGCTGAGTGATGTCCCATTTGTAGGCTTGTTGTTTTTTTACAGGTTTCCCTTTTGGACTACGATGGATTCGGTGGACTATGTCGGACAGCGTTGCGCATATTTCTTTAATAAAATGGTTAACGAGGGCGGCGTTGGGGAGTGTTTTATTTAAATAACGTGTTTTCTTTTTTGTTTTTTTTTTTTTTTTTTTTTTTTTTTTATTATGTGTTTTTTTTCATTTTATTCCAGTGATAGTGTATAATATGATTCTGAAGGGTACTGACCATAACCGCAGCACAATCCTCAAGGGGATGGTCCTCCTCAACCTTCAACTATCACTCCCTAACCACCTCCATTGAATTTCCTATCGCCCCCTCATCTTCCACCTATCACCCCCTAAACCCTCCTCACATGTCGCGCCACCTATCATCCATAACCGCCTGTGTCACCCAGACTCCACTATACCTCTTTTTAACTCCTCACCTCCACATGTAACTCTATCTCTCTTCATAACCACCTCCCTGATTACTCAATACAACCCCCTCACCTCCACCTATTATCCCAAAACTTCTCACTTCCACCTATCACCCCGTAACCTCCTCACCTTACCTATCACTTCCCTACCACTCAATTATTTTCCTATAGCCCTCTCACCTTCCACCTATCACCCATAACCTCCTCAACTCCACCTATCAACCCCTAACCTCTCACCTACCACTAATACACCTCATAACCTCCTCACCCCCACCTATCATCCCTAACCTCCTCAACTCCACATCAATCTCCATAACCGCCTCACCTCCACCTATCACCTCATAACCTCCTCACCTACACCTGTCACTCCCTATCACCTCCACTGATTACTCAATAACCCTCTCACCTCCACCTATTATCCCATAACCTTCTCACTTCCACCTATCACCCCATAACCTCCTCACCTCCACCTATCACTCCATAACCGCCTCACCTTCACCTATCACTCTCCTATCCACCTCCAATTATTATACATATAGCCCTCTCACTCCCCCATCTCACCAAACTCATCACCTCAACCTATCAACCCATAACCTCCCACCTCCACCTATCACCCCATAACCTCTCACTCCACCTTCACATCATAACCTCTTCAACTCCAACCTATTCACTCCATAACCGCCTCACTCCACTATCACTCCATAACCGCCTCACCTCCACCTATCACCTCATAACCTCCTCACCTACACCTGTCACTCCCTATCACCTCACTGATTACTCAAAAACCCAATCACCTCCACCTATTATACATAACCTTCTCACTTCCACACTATCACCCATAACCTCCTCACCTTCCACCTATCCTCAACTAACCGCCTCACCTTCACCTATCACTCCCTACCACCTCCAATTATTATCCTATAGCCCTCTCACCTCCACCTATCACCCCATAACCTCCTCACCTCCACCTATCACCCCATAACCTCCTCACCTCCACCTATCACCTCATAACCTCCTCACCTCCACCTATCACCTCATAACCTCCTCACCTCCACCTATCACTCCATAACCTCCTCACCTCCACCTATCGCCCCATAACCTCCTCACCTCCACCTATCGCCCCATAGCCTCCTCACCTCCACCTATCACCCCATAACCTCCTCACCTCCACCTATCACCCCATAACCTCCTCACCTCCACCTATCACCCCATAACCTCCTCACCTCCACCTATCACCCCATAACCTCCTCACCTCCACCTATCACTCCATAACCTCCTCACCTCCACCTATCACTCCATAACCTCCTCACCTCCACCTATCACTCCCTACCACTTCCAATCATTACCCTATAGCCCCCTCATCTCCACCTATCACCCCATAACATCCTCACCTCCACCTATCACTCCCTACCACCTCCACTGATTACTCAATAGCCCTCTCACCTCCACTTATCATCCATAGCCCACCTCAACCTTCTCCATCAATACCTAAACCTATCACCCATCCTCCCCACCTTTCATTCCATTGTAGGTTTGTTCAGAGGTGAGAACAGGTGGTGGAAAAGGATGGAAAAATTGCATTTTAAGAGGTTTGTGTGGTAAATTCTACAGTGGACGAGTTATGGCCAGAAGAAGTCTCCATGGCGGTCTGGAACAGAATGGAGAACGAAAGGAAAGAGAACAATTTCCAGTCACAGGAAGACGTCTCGATGAGTCCATAGGGGGGATTGGGTTTTAATAACTTTTGCCCATTGTAAATCACTTTACAAGGTCTGCAGAGCCTGTGTACACTGTCTCTACCACTATATGGTCAGTGTATGGGGTAATATACTGTCTGCCTGAGCCTGTGTACACTGGTGTCTACCACTATATGATCACTGTATTGTTGTAAATACTGTCTGCAGAGAATGTGTACACTGGTAATCTACCTCTATATGGGTCCACTGCTATGGAGGTAATATACAGTCTGTAGAGCCTGTGTAAAACTGGTTACTTCACTTATATGGTCATCTGTAGGAGGGAAATATACAGTCTGCCGAGCCTGTGTAATGGTTGACTACCACTATATGGTCACTGTAGGGATGGTAATATACAGTCTTGCAGAGCTGTGTACACTAGTGTCTTCCAACTATATGATCACTGTTGGATAGTACATATACAGGTATGCAGAGCTGTGTACACTGGTGCTTACCAGTATATGGTCATCGTATGGAGGTATTATTACAGTCTGTGATGCTGTGTACATTGGTGTCTACCACTATATGGTCATTGTATGATGGAAATATTGGTTTTAGTGTAATGGTTTAGGTTCAGGCACACGTTTTGGTGGTATCTCTAGCTTTCTGTGGATGCCTGAATAGTCTATCTCTATTTATTTCAAGCATCTTGGAAAGCTGGGTGACAGCACAAAATTCCTCCAATTACTTTCTTCTAGAGCTGTTACATGGTTGTAGTGGGCGTGGCTTTTGTTAAGGGGTGTGACATGATACAAAAGGGGCGTGGTAATGCAAATTGTTAATGGGGGCGTATTCAGGTTTAGTGCCTAGGGCAGCATGATCTATAAATACAGCCCTGCCAGTATGTATGAAAGTATCTTACAGCACTTTATACATGTGTCCCATTTGTAATTGGTATGGATTTGTACAACAATTATGGTATGCCCCAAAGTCTTGTGCATTTGCATGTTTCGCACCAAGCATTTGTAAGATTCTGGCATAACACTTCACCCCCGCAAACTTGACACATTCAAAACTGTTGTGTCTGAGTCAGATTGCACCATATTTGGGCATACAACTGTTCACATACATGTAGAACAGGGCTATGACAGGTTTTTGGTCGCAAACTCTTCATTCATGTCGCCCTTAGTGTCCCAGGGCCCTGTGGTTGTGTTTGACATTACTTGTCTCTAATTGTCTAATGTCCCATCCCTGCAAACACAATATCAGCAGCTCTCTATAGGCACTAAAAAACAGTCAAAAAAGGTCATGAGAATTTTATGGAAAACTGATTTCGCTTACTATGGGAATATGGAAAAAAATTTAGGTTATTAGTGTACATTTGTTGATCAAAAACAGCAAATGCCACGTTCCACGGAAGCTGACTC